>CAUYLG010050849.1:0-157730 GCA_963573385.1 Cacajao melanocephalus | reverse complement strand
TTGTCTTTGGTTCTGTTTATGTGGGGAATTACATTCATAGACTTGCGTTATGTTGAATCAGCCTTGCATCCCCGGGATGAAGCCTACTTGATTGTGATGGATAAGCTTTTTGATGTGCTTTTGCAATCAGTTTGCCAGTATTTTATTGAAGATTTTTGCATCTATGTTCATCATGGATATTGGCCTGAGGTTTTCTTTTCTTGTTGAGTCTCTGCCGGGTTTTGGTATCAGAATGATGTTGGTCTCATAAAACGATTTGGGAAGGATTCCGTCTTTTTGGATTGTTTGGAATAGTTTCAGAAGGAGTGGTACAAGCTCCTCTTTGTATGTCTGGTAGAATTTGGCTGTGAACCCATCTGGACGTGAGAATTTTTGGGGGGAGGTAGGCTATTAATTGCTGCCTCAACTTCAGCCCTTGTTATTGGTCTATTCAGGGTTCAACCTCTTCCTGGTTTATGCTTGGGAGGAGGCAAGTGTCCAGGAATTTATCCATTTCTTCCAGGTTTACTGGTTTATGTGCATAGAGTTGTTTGTAGTAGTCTCTGATGGTAGTCTGTATTTCTGTGGAATCAATGGTGATATCCCCTTTATCGTTTTTTATTGCATCTATTTGATTCTTCTCTCTTTTCTTTTATATTAATCTGCCCAGTGGTCTGTTTTGTTGATCTTTTCAAGATTAACTTTTTGAAGGATGTTTTGTGTCTCTATCTCCTTCAGTTCTGCTCTGATCTTAGTTATTTCTTGTCTTCTGCTAGCTTTTGAATTTTTTGATCTTTCTCCTTTAGATCTTTCAATTTTGATGATAGGGTGTCAATTTTAGATGTTTCCTTGCTTCTCATGTGGACATTTATTGTTATAAACTTTCCTCTAGGCACTGCTTTAAATGTCCCAGAGATTCTGGCATGTTGTGTCTTCGTTCTCATTGGTTTCGAAGAACATCTTTATTTCTGCCTTCATTTCATTGTTTATCCAGTCAACATTCAAGAGCCAGTTGTTCAGTTTCCATGAAGTTTTGTGGTTCTGAGTTAGTTTCTTAATTCTGAGTTCTAATTTGATTGCCCTGTGGTCTGAGAAACTGTTTGTTATGATTTCTGTTCTTTTGCATTTGCTGAGGAGTGATTTGCTTCCAATTATGTGGTCAATTTTAGAGTAGGTGTGATGTGGTGCTGAGAAGAATGTGCATTCTGTGGATTTGGGGTGGAGAGTTCTGTAAATGTCTATTAGGTTTACTTGGCCCAGGTCTGAGTTTAAGTCCTGGATATCCTTGTTAATTTTCTGTCATTGATCTGTCTAATATTGACAGTGGAGTGTTAAAATCTTCCACTATTATTATGTGGGAGTCTAAGTCTCTTTGTAGGTTGTTAAGAACTTGCCTTATGTATCTGGGTGCTCCTGTATTGGGGGCGTATATATTTAGGATCGTTAGCTCTTCTTGTTGCATTGATCTTTTTACTATTATGTAATGTTCTTCTTTGTCTCTTTTGAGCTTTGTTGGTTTAAAGTCTGTTTTATCTGAGACTACGATTGCAACTCCTGCTTTTTTTGCTCTCCATTTGCTTGGCAAATCTTCCTCCATCCCTTTATTTTGAGCCTATGTGTATCCTTCCACATGAGATGGGTTTCCTTGATACAGCACACCAATGGGTTTTTACTTTTTATCCAATTTGCCAGTGTGTGTCTTTTGATTGGGGCATTTAGCCCATTTACATTTCAGGTTAATATTTTTATGTGTGAGTTTGATCCTAACATTTTGATGCTAGCTTGTTGTTTTGCCCATTCATTGATGCAGTTTCTTCATTGTGTCGATGCTCTTTACCATTTGGTATGTTTTTGGAGTGGCTGGTACTGGTTGTTCCTTTCCTTGTTTAGTGCTTCTTTCAGGAGCTCTTGTAAGGCAGGCCTGGTGGTGATGAAATCTCTGAGCAATTGCTTGTTCGTAAAGGATTTTATTTCTCCTTTACTTATGAAGCTTAGTTTGGCTAGATATGAAATTCTAGGTTGAAAGTTCTTTTCTTTAAGGATATTGAATATGGGCCCCCACTCTCTTCTGGCTTGTAGGATTTCTGCTGACAGATCCACTGTGAGTCTGTTGGGCTTCCCTTTGTCGGTAACCCGACCTTTCTCTCTGGCTGCCCTTAGCATTTTTTCCTTCATTTCAACCCTGGTGAATCTGACAATTACGTGCTTTGGGGTCGCTCTTCTTGAGGAATATCTTTGTGGTGTTCTTTGTATTTCCTGGACTTGAATATTGGCCTGCCTTTCTAGGTTGGGGAAGTTCTGGATAATATCTTGAAGAGTGTTTTCCAGCTGGATTCATTTTCTCTGTCACATTCCAGTACATCTATAAAAAGTAGATTAGGTCTTTTCCCACAGTCCCATATTTCTTGGAGGCTTTGTTCATTTCTTTTTACTCTTTTTTCTCTAATCTTGCCTTCTTGTTTTATTCCATTGAGTTGATCTTGAATCTGTGATACCGTTTCTTCTGCTTGGTTGATTCAGCTATTGAAACTTGTGTATACTTTGTGAAGTTCTCGTGTTGTGTTTTTCAGCTCCATCAAGTTGTTTATATTCCTCTCTAAGCTGTTTATTCTAGTTAGCATCTCATCTAACCTTTTTTCTAGGTTCTTAGTTTCTTTGCATTGGCTTAGAAAATGTTCTTTTAGCTCAGAGAAATGTGTTATTACCCATTTTCTGAAGCCTGTTTCTGTCCATTCTTCAGACTCATTGTCCATCCAGCCTTGTCCCCTTGCTGGTGAGGAGTTGTGTTCCCTTGGAGGAGGAGAGGTGTTCTGGTTTTTGGTGTTTTCATCCTTTTTGTGCTCGTTTCTTCCCATCTTTGTGGATTTATCTACCTGTGGTCTTTGTGGTTGATGACTTTCAGATGGGGTCTCTGAGTGGATGTTCTTTTTGTTGATGATGAAGTTATTTCTTTCTGGTTTTTAGCTTTCCATCTAACAGTCAGGCCTGTCTGCTGTAGGACTGCTGGAGGTCCACTCTAGACCCTGCTTGCTTGGTGATCACCTGCAGTGGCTCCAGAACAGTAAGGGTTGCTGACAGTTTCTTCTTCTATTATCTTTGTTCCAGAAAGATACCCACCTGATGTCAGCCTGAGCTCTCCTTTATGAGCTGTCTCTTTGGATATATGGGGGTTGGGGAGCCTCTTGAGAAGACAGTCTGTCCCTTATAGGAGCTCAAGTGCTAAACTGTGAGCTCCCTTGTTCCATTCAGAGCTCCTGGGCAGGTACGTTTAAGTCTGCTGCAGTGGAACTCATAACTGCCTTTTTTTTCCTGGTGCTCTGCCCTGGGAAGGTGGGGATTTATTTATAAGTTCCTGTTGTGCTGCTGCACTTTTTCAGAGATGCCCTGCCCAGCAAGGAGGTAGCCTAGTCACAGTCTGTCAGCAGAGGCGTTGCTGAGCTGCCGTGGGCTCTGCCCAGCTGCCGTGTGAACTTTCTTGTGGTTTTGTTTATAGAGGTATATTTAGAACTGCCTTGGTAATGGTGGTCTGCCTCAGTAATGGTGACCTGCCTCTGTAATGGCAGACTGCCTCAGTAATGGCAGACTGCCTTGGTAGTGGTGGACTGCCTTGGTAATGGCAGATGCCCTTCCCCCAGCAGAGCTGTACCATACCGGGTCCAGCTATGCTTGCCGTGAAACCCTCAATCCAGAGCTTTTCAGATTGCTGGTCTTTGTGTGGGTGGGACCTGCTGAGCCAGATCATCTGGCTCCCTGTTTCAGCCCCTTTTCCTTCAGTTGAATGGGTGACTCTGTCTCCCAGGCATTCCAGGCGCCAGTTGAAATGGCCACCCAGATTTGTGTGAGTTTTTGTGTGGACACCCACTGTGCCGGCTGAAACAGCCCTGCTGGAGACTTGTGACACTTTTCCTCCCAGGAATCTCCTGGTCTATGGGCAGTAAAAACTTGTTTGGAAATGCGGTAATCATTCATCCTCTGCATTCTGGCTGGAAGCTGTACTCCAGAGTTGTTCCTATTCGTCCATCTTGGATCTCAGTGAAATACTTTTAATTCTAAACTCATTAGGCTTTCATTTCAGTGTATCTGTTTAATTTCAAGAATCCTTATTTAGCACTTAAACCCCACATTCTCAGATTCTCATTAATATTTAGATTTAAATTTATTTTTATATATAAATATAGATAGATATAGTTAGATAGGTGGATGGTGTGTGTGTGTGTGTGTGTACTGTACTGAAATGCTCTTCAATTTCTGTGTTCAACTCATCTCTTCAGCAGCTGTATTCCACTCGGTACCTGTAGCCTTTGATCTTCTTATTTTAAGTTGTTATTTGAATGGGTTATTTTTCTTTGTGGACTCATGGGGACCTGGATATAGATTTTGGAGTGTTAGTGGTCCCCTAAGTGAGGGAAAGCAAGGCATCCCCTACCCAACTTGCTGAGGAGTTGTATAACACGGAGGCAGACAGAATCTGTTTAAGCAATGAAAAGAACCTTTCTACTCCTTTTTCTACTCACACTTTCCTATCCTCAGAAATAGAGAAGTCTCAGCCCACCACACACCCCTCCTTGTGGAAGTCAGACTAAGAGTCTTCATATAAGATCAAGCTGACTTTAGCTGCGTGGAGTGCACAGAACTCTGAGGCTTTTTCCAGCATTCATCAAGCACAAACTTTATTTTGAGGGTATCTAAGTCTGGTTTTCAGACAATTGCCTAGCTCACGTTGGGACAGAGCCCCACATTTTCTCCTCTGTCAAAACTTTTCAGAACTCAATACCTTAACACTCAATGGTTCACCAACACCAATTGCTGCTTGGCTCAACATAGGCAAATAAATTTAAGCTAGAAATAGATAGGAAATAAAATATTGAAATTCTATCACTATCTTTCCATAATAATCTTAGAACAGAATTACAGTTTTTCAATTAATTAATTATACGACTAATTAGAATACCTTTAAAATGAGGGAGTAAGCAGAAATGAAAAAGGGGATGGATAATAGATATAATATGGTTGAAGCTATTTTTATGGACTGACCAAAATCCTTCAAGTAATCACTACCCTTCCTATGCCTCAGCTCATGTAATGCCAGCCTTGATAAATTGCACTATTAGAAACATTTCTGTTGCAAGTAGCAGAAAAATAAATATATATGGCTTATATAAAAATGGAATTTATTTCCTCATCTAACCATCTGGAGCCAAGTTGACTCTGGGAAGAATAGGAATACTGGACTTTGGATAATTACTATTCAGTTATGTTATTGGTGATTAGTTTCTGCCTAACTTCTATTTTTCTGTGGTAAAACTATTCCATCTCAAGATTCTAAGATATCTACCCAAAACCCCAGGGATATTAGGTTTCTTGCTAATGTCCAATGGCAAAAAAGCCTTTTCCATTAACTCACTGAGAAGAGCGTGTAAACTTCTTTCTCAGAAGCTACCAGCAAACATCAACCACATTTCACTGGCCTTATGTGGATCAAATACTGCAATGAACAAAAAACTCTCCTGTTTTTTGGCTGTACAAAATTGATCAAGATAACAAAAAGACACAAATAGTGTCCACCAAAATCATGTTTGTCAGGGTCACCAAAGATTTCTCCTTTGACAAATCTAGGGATCAATTTGTAGTCTTCATTTTACTTGATTTATTAATAGTATTTGACTCAATTGATCATTTATCCCTTCTTGAAATACTTTATTTCATTTGCTTCCATGATTGTACACTCCTGGTTTTTCTCCTACCACACTGGATGCTTCAGTTTAGTCTCCTTTGCTGGTTCTTCCTCAAGATCCAGTATTTTAGAGATGGAGTGGGCTTGAAACAGTCTTTTTAGACCTCTTCTTTTTTCTATCTATACTCACTGCCTTCAAAGTCTTAATCAATTATCAGTTTCATGGCTCTAAATATGAATTACACAAACATGTACAATAAACATTGTCATCATCATCATCTAGAAGATACCAAGTTAACATCATCATTCTTATCACTAAATGCAAGAGAAATGTTATTTGATTTACTGCTAGTGGAACCCTATCACGTAGATTCTGTTATTATCCCCATTTTACAGGTGAGAAAAATGAGACTTAAGACAATGTAAATAACTTGGGTAAGATCACACAACAAGAAAGTGGTAGAGTATAGCCAAGCCTGAAATCTCAACAGAAACATTCCAGAGCCGTTTTTAACCAGCACATGTTACCGTCTCTACGGTGTCAATAACTTCTTGATATGTATCACTTCTGAAAGGCATTTATTTGCTCATAGGTGGTAATCTGAAGTTATTAGGATGTCTTGCTCCCAGGAGCTGATTTCCCTGATGTCAAGGATTTCCTGAAATTTCTACTATTTTTAATGACTTTAAAATTTTTAGTAGTGAATTTTCCTGCTCGTGGGAAAATTTTAAATGCCAAACTACCATTGATTCTATTTTCCTAAAAAAAAAAAATTGTTCAGCACACTAAAAAGAAGAAGCCTAAAACACTCTGAAACTTATTTCCCTAGCTAATGCCTCTTTTATTTATTTTCCTCTCAATCATCTTAGTGCAATGATAACTTTGTAAAGCATAAAAATAACAAAATAAATAAGGTGACATAGAATAAGGAGATAAAATAACTTTACTTTCTTGTCCTCCTTTTTAAATCTGTATTCCATCTTCCCCATCCCATTAAAATTACCTTTCAATTACAAAATTCAATAGATATTTTCCAGTCTTTGTTTTACTCAGTTTTCATCTGGTATTTAACAATGCTGATCATTCCATCCTTGAAACTGTTTTCTCCTTTGACTTCCATGACATTATGCTCTTCTGAATTTCCTCCTACTTCCATGACATTTTCTTTAGAATACTACTTATGCAAAGTATATTTTAAGCTTGGTTTTCTTCAGGGTTTTAAGTCTTCTTCTCTCCCTGGATAATGTCATCCATTTAGATTGTCATTAATAACTGAATCACCCATGAGAGGCCGAGGCAGGTGGATCACGAAGTCGGGAGATCAAGACCAGCCTGACTAACATGATAAAACACAGTTACTAAAAATACAAAAATTAGCTGGGCGTGGTGGTGCTCGCCTGTAATCCCAGCTACTCAGGAGGCTGAGGCGGGAGAATAGCTTGAACTAGGAGGTGGAGGTTGCAGTGAGCCGAGATTGCGCCACTGCACTCTAGCCTGGGCGACAGAGTGAGACTCCATCTCAAAACAAAACAAAACAAAGAAACAAAACCAAATCACCCTAAATATGTATCTTCAGGGAGAGGTATTCAGTCCAGCTAAATATGTATCTTTGGCTCGAAGTCTTCAGTCCAGATTGAAGGAAGGTTTATAAGTCCTTCATTCAACATATACAGAACTAAGCAATCTGGCTCCCCTCTCTCCATATTTGCATTAGTGAAATGCCACAATTTCTATCCAAATCCATAAAACTCTAAGTTATCTAGTACTTCCTCTGTTTTCCCACTTTCAACAGCCAGTTGGTCTGCAATTTTTATATTGCAGGTCTGCCTTTACAGCTTCACCAATGGCCTTGTAGTTCAAGCACTGTTCATGTTTAGCCTGAACTGTCATAATAGTTTGCTATTGAATTTTTTTCTGATTTCAGACTTGCCCCCACAATCTTTTGTCCATACTGTTACCAGCATGACCTTTCCAAATTGCAAATCTGACAATATCATTCCCCAGATGAATTCCTGTAGTGACTCTTTGATGCTCAGAGGGTGACATTCAAACTCAACAAAGTCTTTTGTAATATGGTCCCAGCCTGCTTCTCCAGCTCAAGTTCTTTCTCTTCTCTTTTTCCTTTTTATTCTCTTTCCCTCTCTCCTTTTCTTTTCTTCTCACACCCTTTTCCTCCTCTTTTTTTTAATGTTAAACTGTTTATAGTTCTTTGAAGATCATAGGATTGTTTTATAGGCCTAGAATATCTGAAACATCTTTTCCCATGTTGTTTATCTATTGAACTCCTATTTATCCTGCCAAACCCATATATATATATATTTATATTTTTATGTATTTATATATTTTTATATATATTTATATTTATATATATATACACACACACACACACACATATATAGAAAGCCCTACATATAAAAAGCATAGGTGCTTTCTATATACAATTTTTCCTAACTGAATTACCTGCTTTCTTATACTACCATGGAACTTGCTCACACTTTATTACAGTTAAAACGATCTAGTTACAACTTATTTGAACTCTTTGGATCTCATTAGGTGGTAAGTTTCTTGACGGTAGTAATTCTATTCTTATTTTTTTTATTACTTATTACTATGCTAAGCACATTATATAAAGTCAACATTTGCTAAGCTGGGCTTAACTGAAAGCGTAAGTTAGAAAATTTCCCTTGCAATAATATCACTCTTCTAGGAGTGATATTATACATTTTAATATCTCCTCACTATGTACTGTGCATATGTGTAGCCTTCTATTAAGTCTAAGTAATTTTCACCTAAGTTAACCATATTAAAAATTACATGTATTATTCCATGGCATTAAGACAGCAATTAGTATTACTAACAAAGTAGATATATTACTTTGTGCTAAAATTCTTAAATTTTCATATGGAAAAGTCACTTCTGTTTTCTCATGGAAAGACAGCAAGGCCAGTTCCATCTGAGGCAACATTAACAGCTGAATCCAAAAACATCCGTTTTTGGAGTTTAAAATTTATAGCACATATAGAGATTATTTAATAATGATAATTAATTCTGATTTTTATTGGAAATAACTCAAGTTTAGCTTTTTAAAACAGAGTTAACAATGCAGAAAAATGAAACTTGCAATTCTGTTTTTGTAGTTAGGGCATTCCAAAAATTAATTGCTGTAGACCTTGTCTCCCAAGAGTTCTGTTTTTAATTTCTGTCATCTCCTTCAAACTTTTAAACTTGACTGAAATAGAATGTGGTAAAAATTTAGCTTCCCATGAATAAATAAGATTTTTATATGCTAATTTTTATCCTTTAAAGCATGGTCTGTGATGGGAAAGACTTATAAAATTTACTCCTGTGTGACTACTTCTGTCTTTTTTTTAAGTCATAAACTGTTGGTATATATTTTTCATTACAGTGAAATTCATGTAAAATAAAAATAACGTTTTTTTAAATAACATTTTTAAAGTGAATAATTCAGTGACACTTACTTAGTACATTTACAATGTTGCACTACCATCAACTCTATCTAGTTCCAAAACCTTTTAATTGTGCTGAAAGGTGACCCTGTACATACTAAGCAATTACTCTCCACCCCTCACCCTCATATTCCCTGGTAATTCTGTTTTCCATAAATTCACCTATTCTGGAAATTTCATATAAATGGAATCCTACAATATGTGGCCTTTTGTGTCTGGCTTCTTTAACTTAGAATAAAGTTTTTCAAAGTCCATCCACTTTTTAGTATGTATCAATATTTCATTTCTTTTAGTGATTGAATAATATCCTATGGTATGTGTATGTATCACACTTTGTTTATCCATTCATCTGCTGAACATTTGAATTGTGTCCACTTTTTGGCTTTCATGGATAGGGCTGCTATGAACATTCACATACAAGTGTGGTTTAAGTACCATTTTCAATGAGCTGGCCTGTTTTTGACAAAGATATAAGAGTAAGTTTCCTGAGTTTTTGAAAGCTATTGAAAATGTGACAGAATATTATAGACAATTTTCTTATCTTGGGAATGTATCTAAAGAAACCAAATTTTAAAGCTTTGAGTGCTTTTTTTTTCTCTTGAAAATGACACTTTTGTTTCTTACAAAAAGGGTCAGGACTGACAGTCATGGGGCAATTCAATTCAACTGTTCTTATTTGTTGAACCAATCTATGTGAAAATCAATTTCTATTATATGCCAAGTACTGTATTCAGTTGGTGGTATAGAAACAAATTTCACTTTCAAAAAAGCTTATAGATATTCAGAGACACTCCAATAATATATGACAAAATCTCGTTGGGATGTGGCCATGCTTGAGAGTATGCCCAGGATGCTACAGAGCAACAGGAGGGCAGACCTCATCCAACCCAGGCGGCTCAGCCAGACATAATTACGGGAGAAGGAATCTGAACTCTTTCAAATGTTATGAAGGCAAAGTACAAATTTCAACAATCAATTATTCTGTCTTACTCCTCAGAGGTAAATAATGTACACTTCTGGGATATTTTTGTGTGCAAAAAAAGGCATACATTTGGGTTGAAAAGACATGCAGACAAATATATCAGTAGGTATAAACATTTCAAGATGGAATCAAACGATTCATGTTGTTTTGTAAATGCCTTTTTGCCTTTTGCACTTAACTATTGTAATTTTATTCCTGAGATACCGATGAGCTGAGCCTGAAAATGTATGAGTTAGTCTGGTGAAGAAAACTGTGAAGATATTTTATGGAAAGAACAGCTGGGGTAAAGGTATGGGGATGAGGAAGAGCACTGTATATCCTACCCCTCTAAATAATTCAGTCCTTTTGGAGAGGGAAGCAAAAACTAGCATCTAAATTTGATAGAGCTGAAAGTGGAAGACTGATGATTTTAGACAATCTGTAACTAGATTTGAATGATTTTATGATAATCAAACTCTACCTTTTAAGTCTCTGCATTTTCCTTCTTTCCTTCTTAGGTTTCCCTTTCAGGTTCTTAGTGAAGCCTCATCTAAAACAGATTTTAATTTCCCCCAGAAACAACTATTTCATCTTGTTTACTTATCCAGGCATGACCCTGAATTGTGTACAGTTTCCCAAAACTTCAGTTTAGGTTAACATTGTTTGTGTGATGATGATAGTCTAAGTACTGTGATGAAGTGCTGGTGATAAATAGATACACGAAAAAAATCCGTGTCTTAATGATATCATAAGCTAATGGAGGATCTGTAGATATGGATAAGGAGATATTGTACAGATAATTTATAACTCTACATCATGACCCTCAGCCCTCAAACTTTTGAGACCAGGGAAGGCTTCTTGGAATAAATGAATACAAATTATTTAAGACAAGAAGTGTAGGCAAACATTTCAGGCAAAGAATCAAGCAAAATAAAGATAGCTAAGTTTAGAGAAGTGCAAGCAGTTTCATCGTTTGGAGCACTGTGTCAGAAGAGGCAGAGGTGAAGAAGTGGTGATCATAGTGTGCAGTGTCAAAGAACCTGAACTTGATAAGAAGCCACTGAAAAATATTTAAAGGAGATAGAAATGGTTGGAGAGTGTGGGTTTGAAAAGAGCAGGATTATAGTTGGGAAGACAAGTTAATAGGTCATTACAATACTGTAGCTGAAAGCTTATGACATCTGAACAACAGCAGGGGATGGAAAGGGTTGGTGAGAAGATAACTGAATTAATAAATATCTTAGAATTAAAATCAGAACACAATGCTAAAAAGAAGAAATGCTAAGAGGATAAAAGAAACAATGGATGTAACCTAGATTTGTACTTTCGGTGATGGGGAAAATGCTTGTGTTGAGCATTCAAATCTGTATCCAACGAATGCATGGTTCAGAGACTTGAGGGCAGGTTAAAACTGGAGAAACAGCCTGAGCAACATGGCAAGACCCCATCTTTACCAAAAAAATTAAAATATAAAAAAATTAGCCAGATATGTGGTGCATGCCTGTAGTCTCAACTACTTGGGAGGCTGCAATGAGAAAACTGCTTGAGCACAGGATATCAAGGCTGCAGTGAGCTGTGATTGCAGCACTGCACTCCAGTCTGGATAGTTGAAGCTGTCATGCAGAGAGAATCTATGGTATAAAAAATGTTGAGAATAGAAGTATGGAGCAGAAGAGTAGTTAGCTTACAAAAGGGAACGTCAAATAATGATAAGAATATTAAAAATAGAACCAGCAGTGAGTGTCAGTGTCATGGAATGAAGTAGGAGGATAGCAAAGCACCACAGAGAAAACCACTTGAAGGCTGAAGGCCAAGAGTTATCCTTTGGAAATTCCCCAGTTTCTGTGAATTCTTAGGTGAATTCTGAATACTCTTAAGGCCACAAAAATTGATAATGAAATGATAAAAATAATAAATAAGAATGACTAATGTGATGGTTAATTTCATGTGTCAACTTGACTGGGCCATGGAGTGCCCAGATATTTGATTAAACATCCTGGCTTTGTCTGTGAGGGTGTTTCTAAATGAGATTAATATTTGATTCAGTAAACTGAGTAAAGAAGATTAACCTCTTTAATGTGGTTGGGCCACATTCAATATATTGTAGGCCTGAATAGAAAAAAGTAGCAGAATACGAGAGAATTTGTTCTCTCTCTGCTTGTCTTCAAGCTGGGACACTGGCCTTCTCCTGCCTTTGGGTTCTGACATGGACTGGAACTTATACCATCACCTCTCCTGGTTCCCAGGCCTTTGGACTTGGACTGAAACTATACCGTTGGCTTTCCTGAATCTCCGTCTTGCCCATTGCATATCTTGGAATTTTGCAGCTTCCATAACATGTCAGCCAATTTCTTATAATGAATTTCTTTATGTCATTCAGATATACATGTATGTCTTCTGTTTCTCTGGAGAACCCAGACTAATACAGTTTTGGGTACCAAGAATGGGGTGCTCCTGTAACAAATACATGAAAATGTGGGAGCAGATTTGGAACTGGGTTATCAGTAGA
Source organism: Cacajao melanocephalus (assembly GCA_963573385.1). Taxonomy (NCBI): domain Eukaryota; kingdom Metazoa; phylum Chordata; class Mammalia; order Primates; family Pitheciidae; genus Cacajao; species Cacajao melanocephalus. The sequence goes on along the minus strand of CAUYLG010050849.1, from coordinate 145,139 downwards.
GGCTGGGATTATTTTGAGGCACATTCTAGTAAAAGCCAAGATTGCTGTGAAGGGACTGTTAAAGGTGATTCTGGTGTGGGCTCAGAAAGAAAAGAGGGGAGCTATACAGAAAGCTCTCATCTTCTTAGAGAATACATAATCATCATGAACATAATGTTGATTAAAAAAATAGATGGTAAAGGCCATTCTGGTGAGGTATCAGAGGAAAATGAGGAAAATGTTATTGGACAATGGAGGAAGAAAAATCCTTGTTATAAAGTGGCAAAAAGCTTTACTGAATTGTGTTCATGTTCTAGTGTTTTGTGGAAGGTGGAGCATACAAGCAAAGGAACTGGATATTATCTGAGGAGATTTTAAAGCAATGTGTTGAAGGAGTGACATGTTTTCTCAAGACAGCTTATACTAACATCAAGAAGAGAGAATTACTTTGAAGAAGGAATTGTGAAGCAAAAATAATACAGAACTTTTGTAACTTGTCTCCAAATCTTTTAAAGATTTAAAATATTCTCAGCCTATTCATGTTTCAAAAAATGAGAGAGTGTGTTGGGAAGGGAACACTAAGAGTGGGGCAAATAACCATTTCATAAAGAGATTGGTATGAGTATCAACTACAGACCTAATAGCTACTCTAGCAGAAACACTGCCAGTTTGAAGGAAATAGAGGGATTGAAATGAAGGATGGTTGCCAAACTTACTAGCTCTTATAGAACTGGACCATAGAGCTATTCCATTGTCAACGTACACTGTTCTACAAAACAAGGGAAGAATGACATCAAAGACAATTCAGAGATCATCAGTCCTGGCTCCTCAGTTTTAAAGGGTGCCTGTGGGGATATCTTCTCATTTTGATAGTCCAAATGGTGACCAATCAGAGCCTTGGGGGTATGACTTCTTCCTGGTAGAGCTGCAGAGGTGGGCCCACCACCCCAAAGGGATAGAAGGCAGGACCACCACCCCAGTATGTCCAGAGGGGAGGGCAACAAATCAAAGCAGATTATTCTTGAGGCTTTGATCCAATAAAACTTGGTTTGTTGGGTTTCAGACTTGCTGTGGACCTGTTACCCCTTTCTTCTTTCTGATTTCTCCCTTTTTAAATGGAATGTCTACCTTATGCCTGCCCCATCATAGTATTTTGGAAGCACACAGCTCATTTAGTTTCATAGGTTCACAGCTGGAGAGGTATTTTACCTCAGGATGAATCCTGCCTCAAGCCTCACCCATTTCTAGTTTAGATGATATTTAAATAAGACTTTCGGACTTTAGACTCGAGAGTTGATGATGAAATGAGTTAAGACTTTTGGGCTATTAGGATGGAAGGAATATATTTTGCATGTGAGAAGGACATGCTTTTTGGGGCACCAGGGTGGAATGTTATGAACTATATATTTGTATTCTCCCCCAAATTTATACATTGAAACCCTACATCTACCCTAGTAGATTTGGAGGTGAGGCCTTTGGGAGGTAATTATGTTTAGACGAAGTCATAAGGATGAGTGAGGTTCCCATTATGGGATTAGTGTATTTATAAGAGGAAGAGATCAGAACTCTCTCCTCAGCATGTGAAGTCACACCAAAGAGGCAGCCATCTGGAAGGCAGGAAAAGGGCTCTTGTACTCAGACTTTTAACTTCCAGAACTGTAAGGAAATAAATATCTGTTGTTTAAGCCAACAAGTCTGTGGTATTTTGTTGTAGCAGTTCAGGCAGACTAGGGCAACTAATATTTGTGAGGACTTGCCATGTGCCAGTTGTAGTTCTAAATCTTTTATGGGACTTATCTCCAAGTCTCTTCATTCAGACTTGAGTTCATTTTAGAGCTATTTTTTAGATGTCACCTGGAATTCTCTACAGTCCTTGAAAACTGTAGTCTTGCTTCTGACACATTTTTCTTTTCTTTGGCCAATCTGAAGCATATGCTGGTTAGTGTTGTCCTGCTTCTAATCTTATTTTCTTTCTCTTTTGGAGACAAAGTTTAGAGGACAGCTCTGCTTCCTCGAATGATAAACACATCTTGTTTTTTAGTTTATGAAAATACAATGATGTACTGCAGTGGTTTGCAACTTGGCAAGCTCTTTTGTAACTGTCAAAATTTTTATATTATTTCTTTTCTCTTAAAACACAAAATGCTATTCCATTTACCCTACATAATATCATCCTAATGAAATATATGTTTTGCTTTAAAATCTTTTATTGACCAGCCTATTACACTTCTCTCCAGAAAAAATATGAATATTAAATTGAAGTGGAATTTTAAAAAAATCTCTGTGGCTATAATGCCTGAAATATTAATGTTTCTATTCTGGATTTATGTTGTATTATAAATATTAGTAGTATACAATTGATTAGTGCAACAAATTATAAAGCATAAAAAATAATATTAGAAATAATTTTATAAAGCATAAAACATTTATTTGAAATACATATATCTTAATGAGTTATATAGATCTGGGTTTTTTTTTACTTATTAAATTATTAGTTGATAAATATTACTTATTCCTATATTGAGACAGGTTTCACCATCATTTTCCTATTTTTCCTATTTTTTGTTTATATAGGTAAGCATTTCTCAAATCTGTTGGACTCAAGACCACCTATATTCTTAAAAATTATTGAAGACACCAAAGAGCTTTTGCTTATGGGTGCTTTATTGATCAACATTTACTGTACTCAAATTTCATTTCTCAAAATTAAAAAAAATTTTATTAAAAAATAAAAGCAATAAAATATGTAAGAAAAATCTGACATCACACAAGATGTAGAAAGAAAAAAAGAATCTTGTGGACCTTTTAAAGAGTCTCAGGGATTCCTTAGGTATTTGGGACCACATTTTGAGAATGACTAATATAGAGGTAAGTACTAAAAAAAAGACTTGTTTCCCATAAAAAGTAGATGAGAGTGGAAGAAGTATTGTTAAAACCATTGTGTACATTCTTTTTTGGAATTCCTTATGTAAGTTTTTATTAGTAAATATTTTTAAATTAGCTACCAGCTAACTATTCCATTAAGTCCTTTTTCAATTTAACTGAAAATAAATTCTTTGAAACCATCCAAGTTGCAAATGAATTTGTTACCCAGTTTCAGGGCCATTCATTTTCTCAATATTTAGGAAGTATACCAAAAGGATCTTCAGAGAATTAAACAAATGACAGTCATGGCTATTACTCTTGCCCTTAGACTGACCTTTGTTTTGACTTTTAACTCAGAGATGATTTTAAAAATTGAAGTATTATCAATTTCAATACAACTTTGATAGTACAGTGCTTTAAATTTGAGCAGTTATATGCAAGCACTATTGTGTGTGTGCATGCATGTGTTTCCTCTTCTAATAATTGGAGTTGCAGGTCATTCATTCAATTGATGGAAAATATTGAATCAATCATCCAAATCAGATTTACTCATTTAAAAAGTAAATTTAAATAAATTGATTAATATCAGTGTTCTGAAAAGTGTCTTATTTGAGATTTCTAATTCATGTCTGTTAAAAAAAATAGTTTGAGAGACAGAAATAAGTCAGGGGTGGGAGCTACATGTGTAGACAAGTTTATCATCTGAAAATAAGCTTTCCTTCTTTAATGATTTCATTATATGAAATGCTGTATAAATACTTAGCAAAACTAACACACATAGAGCAATTTATCTTTTTTTTTTTTTTTTTTTTTTTTTTTAGCCTACTGTGTGGGCTACAAAAGAAATGTCTCAAAAAAAATAAAAACGAAATATCTCTTTTCCTTTAGGCTACAGAAATCTTTCATCCTCTTTTGAAGCATTGATCTAGGGGTAAACTGAATATTTAACATAGCTTGCTAATTTCAGGTCAGTCTTAACACTGAATGAAAGAAACGTATTTCAATTATGGAGATTAGATCTGCAGCATTATGTGTGAAGCCCCATGCTATAAACTCAGGTGATTTTTTTTAATATCACAAGTGCACTAACCCATTCCACTGCCACCTAGACAAATAGACACTTTCATTAGTGACATTTTAAACGTTATATTAGTCTTATTTAAAGCGACTTTCAGTAAAACTATTTAGAATAAACACTAAAACTGGAAACGTGCTAGTTAAAATTTAACTTACTTATGATGTACTTACTGTAAATGATTGTTAAATCCACTGAATTAGCTAGAACAATTATAATAGGGAGACATGGCTTATGTTTCTTCTTCCTAATATGCCCCCATGACCTCATTTAAATGAATATTGACCATTAGGCGCCTAATAAATAAATAAATAAAATAACTGAGTCTATTTATTGGGTGCAATGAAAAGAAGGTGATGTAAAAGATCATCAGTTCCTCTAATCTTGTGCTATTGGTCCCAGGGCACGATATGTCCATGAGTCGAGTGTGATCCATTGGGATAGATGTGGGTGGTGATAGATGCATTGCTAATTACTTTAGTTGCATCTTTGTCAACGATCCCTGTCTCTGTTAAAGCCAAAAGTGTGAGGCTGGTTTGACCTCTGACTAAGTGTGAATATGCGCTGCGTGTTTTCTTTGACCAGGCTTGGTCCTGGTCCTTGTTTGCTTCTTGGTCCTGGTTTCTTTCTTTGCTTCTATAATCAGGAGCAAAGCCCTGTTCCTGACTGGTCTATCTTCTCCATGGCTGCTCCATTAAAAGGGGAAATTCCATTTTTCTTAAGAACTGTGCTTTACATGTTAGGTGGCTAATATTATTGGCTCAGTTGGAAAACAATGCTTCGAAACTGCTGGAATAAAAACATTCATACAGCCAGGTCAGCAATATCCCACTCAAAGTTACTCCTTTCTTATGAGGTTATTATATTTATTTTCCTACTTTCCTCTCCCAAAGTAAAATAATTACAAAACAAAAACCTTTAAAAACTTCTCTACACATTAATCTTCTCTTGTTTGTATCCCTATAGCTATTAACTGAAACTACTTAAAAAACAGTTGACTATATAGATTAAAACATAAATATCTCCAGATTAACGGGCAAATGATTAGGAATGTTTTTCTTCAAATTGATACTGAAAAATGGAGAACTTCCAAGCTTCTTAAGGTATCTAAAAAATGTATCTGAAGAAATTCTAGATAATAAGATAAAGATGGCTTTACCAAAGCCATTTTGACAAGGATTTGGAGTCTGAGACAAATGCAACCTTTGACCATATCATACCAAGTTTTATTCATGTGAAATATGTATGAATAGCAAATACTTTAAAAAAATGAATAGACATGTTTCATAGAAGAGTAACAAAGAGGCTGAAGGTGTGTTCTACCTAAGAGAGCTGGTTTGCCTGTGCTGAGTAGTTTACGCTATTTGTGTCTTTGGTCACTTTTGTCATCTGCTGATGAAATCATCTCTGCCAGACCTCCCTCTAATCTCTTTCAGCTTTTAACTCTTGCTGTTATTTCCCCATAGTGGCACTGAATTATTCAAATTACAGGACAGAGTAATTACTGTCCTGCACCCTTTTGGAGCTATGGTCATTATATTCAGTTTGGTGTCCTCATAATTTGAAATGAAGCTGTGAGAAGGCACATGGTCTTGTTCTCTGCAGTTGAATATGTCCTCCCTCTATCCTGCAGCCTCCTTTCTTGTTTTCCTAATTAGTAGATTGTCTCCATAGACCCAAGGCCTATTAGGGGCTTCTTTCATACACGCTGTTTTTTATTGGAAGTATTTGAATCAGTTCAGTTATATGAATATTTATTGAGCTAGTTCAAGACACTACGTGAGGTATCACAGAAATCCTGAAGTGGCTAAAGCAAAATCATTGACCTCAAATATCATGCAATTTGTTAAATTATTTTAATACACAGTAAAGTAGTGCCTTAAGATTCATACAAAAATTCATGCTAAAAATAAGAGACAGACCATATCTGGTTTAGAGGATAAAGAAAGGGTTAATGGAGTGAGAGCATGATGTTTGAGATTTGTCCACATGCAGGAAAGCAAGTAGGAAAAACTGAGTTCTTTTACTGAATTGTCTCATTTAAAGCTTAAATTGTAACTGTGAGGTAGGAATTATGCACATTTTATAGATTATAAAACATGATTAGAGAAAAGCAGTACTTTGCCAACAATTACGCAGCTGATTGATGAGAAATGGAATGCAATGCAACATAACTCCAAGGCTCCCAGCCCTTCTCTCCACCATGTTTGCTGCCTTTTAAGTGTCAGGAAGGGAAGAACACTTCAGAAGGATGAAAGCACATATTCTATTTGGAGCGACAATCAGATTTGACTGGAATGTGCAGGCATCGAAGGAAAGTACTAGAAAATAAGATTGGGTATGTGTGCCAGGCCTGTATATTTGGTAGGATCTTGAATACCAGAGTGTAAATGTTTATTTGATAGGCAGTGAAGAGCTCTTGATGATTTTAGAGCCACAGAGTAAGGTGAGACTCCATGGATAAGAAAGAATAATCTGGTAGCAGTGCTCAAGTTGGACAGGAGGTCTCTCCTTCTGTCTCCTATTATGGAGCTTCAGTTAAAAGTAATGACTTAAGGTGAAAGAAATGAGGATCACAGGAGGAAGAATGTGAGAAATATTTTGGAGATAGGATCTGCATGACTAGATGTTGACAGAATTTTAGAGGTGAAGGAGAAAGAAAAGTTGAAAACAACTTAGCTAGTATAAACATAAACATATGAAGAAATGGAATTCCCATTACATGCAAACCACAGAAGGATCTCCTTTGGGGAAGAAAGTTATTGAACTAGTTTAGGATTATGCTGAGTTTAAAGTTCAAATAAGTGATTTAGGAAATAACAACCAAGAAATAGCTGAAAATGTAAGTCTGAAGCTCCAAAAATGAGGCCTGGGACAGAGATACAGATTTATAGTCATCTGTATGGAAATAATGATCAAATCTGGGAAATGAATAAGAAGACCTTTGAGGGAAGAAAGGTATGGAGAAATCCGGGAAATTATGATTAGGAGGAAGTTCATTACCGAGTTTTCTCAAATACAACAGAAACACTTCATCTGAATTATTAATCTTCATTTAGAGACTGCAAAGGCAAAAATTTTTTTCCATACTCATGTATGTCAGCCATTTGCTGAAATTATAGACTCCAAAATATGCATGTTTCAATTGGTGTCTCTGCCTTATTATTTAATCATCTTCTGAGCTTCATCTTTTGCTATCTGCTTGAATAATAATTGGTGGTGTCAAACACAAAAATGAATCCTTTTGAGAGTACGGCATGTTTAATATATATTTAATACTGAAGTTCATCACAGATCATTAGGCATATGTTTGGGTTTCTATCTACTGACTTCAAAGCATTTTAAATTTGTTTCAGCTTCTTGTTAGATTAAAGGCTTCATTTTTTTTTTAACTCACTGACTGTGATGTACAAAGGATGGGGTAGAAATCATACACAAGGGGAATTAAAGAACGGTGGCAATAGCATCATGAGAATAACAAAAATATAGTTTAAATAACTTGTTCTATGTTTCTCCTTTCTTTTCTTTTAATCATGCTGTTCTTTTAAATATTATGAATCAGTGATGTGTTTTAAGAAACCCAACTCCTTAAAAATCTATGAAACATAATTTAGAAGTGCTGATTTATATTTAAAGAGAAGTATTTGCTTCATTCATTTATTTAGCATTGCTAGGTTGGGGCATTTAAACATTTATTGGCAGATCCTTATTTTCTGGGGAGAGATAGGGTATTGAGGCTTAAAACAACAATAACACAAAGGCCTCAGTGGAAGGTGTTCTCATCTGCTGGTGTTTGGCTTCCTGTTTCCGGAGTCTTGCTAACTACATCACAGCTTGGGTCCCCAACCCTGTCTATTCCTCAGCTTTTCCCACCCTTGGCTTTTGTTTGGATTACCCGCTAGGTTCCTTTAAGCATTGCCTCCTGCTTCCACAATGAGTGTCTTTCTGAATAGCTGCCTATAAGTTTGGCTCTTGTTGGAGTCTAAGTTCTCTTTTTATTGAGGACTTCCATAGAATCTTACTCTGACCAACTTTCTTCAGGGCTGTACCTCAGCTATTTTGGCTTCCATGCTGGCCTCCATTCACAATGGTCCAACTCAGGTAACTTAACTTCTCTCATTTCAAGTGCAGGGTGGGAAACAATTCTTTTTCTCTATTTATCCTGGATCATTCAGTGGGAGCCCTTTAAGTTAAACAAAAGACAGACAAGCAAGGGAAAAACAGAAGTTAATCAATATATTAGTCACTTCCCACGCTCTTATAAAGAAATACCTGAGACTGGGTAATTTATAAAGAAAAGGGGTTTAATTGATCCATGGTTCTACAGACTGTACAGGAAGCACCGTGGCTTTTGCTTCTGGGGGTGCCTCCGGAAGCTTCCAAACATGGAGGAAGGCAAGGGGAAGTGAGGCATCTTATGTGGTTGGAGCAGGAGCAAGGGGCGGGGGGAGGTGCCACACACTTTTTTTTTTTTTTTTTTAATATACTTTAAGTTGGCTGGGCACGGTGGCTCACGCCTGTAATCCCAGCACTTTGGGAGGCCAAGGCAGGCAGATCACGAGGTCAAGAGATCAAGACCATCCTGGCCAACATGGTGAAACCCCATCTCTACTAAAAATACAAAAATTAGCTGGGCGTGGTGGTGTGCGCCTGTAGTCCCAGCTACTCGTGAAGCTGAGGCAGAAGAATTGCTTGAACCCGGGAGGTGGAGGTTGCAGTGAGCAGAGATCATGCCACTGCACTCCAGCCTGGCGAGACTCTATCTTTATATATATATATATATATATATATATATATATATATATACTTTAAGTTATAGAGTACATGTGCAGAACATGCAGGTTTGTTACACAGGTATACATATGCCATGGTGGTTTGCTGCATCCATCACCTTGTCATCTACATCAGGTATTTCTCCTAATGCTATTCCTCCCCTAATCCCTCACCCCTCAACAAGCCCCAGTGTGTGATGTTCCCATCCCTGTGTCCATGGATTCTCATTGTTCAACTCCCACTTATGAGTGAGAACATGTGGTGTTTGTTTTTCTGTTCCTATGTTAGTTTGCTGAGAATAATTGTTTCCAACTTCATCCATGTCCCTGCAAAGGATATGAACTCATCCTTTTTTATGGCTGCATAGTATTCCATGGTGTGTATGTGCCACATTTTGTTTATCCAGTCTATCATTGATGAGCATCTGGGTTGGTTCTAAGTCTTTGCTATTGTGAATAGTGCTGTAATAAACATACGGGTGTATGTGTCTTTGTAATAGAATGATTTATAATCCTTTGGGTGTATGCCAGGTAATGGGATTGCTGGGTCAAATGGTATTTCTAGCTCTAGATCCTTGAGGAATTGCTACATTGTGTTCCACAATGGTTGAACTAATTTACACTCCCACCAACAGTGTAAAAGCGTTCCTATTTCTCCACCTCCTCTCCAGCATCTGTTGTCTCCTGACTTTTTAATGAGGATAGCATTGAATCTATAAATTACTTTGGGCAGTATGGCCATATTCACAATATTGATTCTTTCTAACCATGAGCATGGAATGTTTTTCCATTTGTTTGTGTCCTCTCTTATTTCTTTGAGCAGTGGTTTGTAATTCTCCTTGAAGAGGTCCTTCACATCCCTTATAAGTTGTATTCCCAGGTATTTTATTTTCTTTGTAGCAATTGTGAATGGGAGTTCACTCATGATTTGGCTGTCAGTTATTGGCGTATAGAAATGCTTGTGACTTTTGCATGTTGATTTTGTACCCTGAGACTTTGCTGAAGTTGCTTATCAGCTTAAGGAAATTTTGAGCTGAAACAGAATTTTCTGAATATACTGTCATGTCATCTGCAAATACAGACAACTTGACTTCCTCTTTTCCTAACTGAATACACTTTCTTTCTTTCTCTTGCTTGATTGCCCTGATCAAACTTCCAACTATGTTGAATAGGAGTGATGAGACAGGGCACCCTTGTCTTGTGCTGGTTTTCAAAGGGAATGCTTCCAGTTTTTGCCCCTTCAGTATGATATTGGCTGTGGGTTTGTCATAAATAGCTCTTCTTATTTTGAGATATGTTCCATCAATACCTAGTTTATTGAGAGTTTTTAGCATTAAGGGCTGTTGAATTTTGTTTAAGGCCTTCTCTTCATCTATTTAGATAATTATGTGATTTTTGTCTTTGTTTCTGTTTATGTGATGGATTATGATTATTGATTTGCATATGTTGAACCAGCCTTGCATCCCAGGGATGAAGCCATTTTGATTGTGGTGGATAAGCTTTTTGATGTGCTCCTGGATTCAGTTGGCCAACATTTTATTGATGATTTTTGCATCGAAGTTCATCAGGAATACTGGCCTAAAATTTTCCTTTTTTTGTTATGTCTCTGCCAGGTTTTGGTATCAGGGTGATGTTGGCCTCATAAAATTAGTTAGGGAGGATTCCCTTTTTTTATATTGCTTGTAATAGTTTCAGAAGGAATGGTACCAGCTCCTCTTTGTATCTCTGGTAGAATTCAGCTGTGAACCCATCTGGTCCTAGACTTTTTTTTGGTTGGTAGGCCATTAATTGCTGCCTCAATTTCAGAACTTGTTACTGATCTATTCAGGGATTTAACTTCTGCCTGCTTTAGTCTTGGGAGAGTTTAAGGGTCCAGGAATTTATCAAATTATTCTAGGTTTTCTGGTTTATTTGAATAAAGTTGTTTATAGTATTCTCGGATGGTAATTTGTATTTCTGTGGCATCAGTGGTGATAACCCCTTTATCATTTTTTATTGCATCTATTTGATTCTTCTCTCTTTTCTTCATTATTAATCTGGCTAGTGGTCTATTTATTCTGTTGATATTTTTAAGAAACCAGCTACTGGGCTCAGTTATTTTTTTGAAGGGGTTTTTCATGTCTCTATGTCCTTCAGTTCTGCTCTGATCTTAGTTACTTCTTGTCTTCTGCTAGCTTTTGAATTTGTTTGCTCTTGCTTCTCTAGTTCTTTGAATTGTGACATTTGGCTGTCAATTTTAGATCTTTCCTCCTTTCTCTTTTGGGCATTTAGTGCTGTAAATTTCCTTTTACACACTGTTTTAAATGTGTCCCAGAGATTCTGGTACATTGTGTCTTCATTCTCATTAATTTCAAACAACATTTTTATTTCTGCCTTCATTTCATTATTTATCCAAGTCATCCAGGATTAGGTTGTTCAGTTTCCATGTAGTTGTGCAGTTTTGAGTGTGTTTCTAATCCTGAGTTCTAATTTGTTGCACCGTGATCTGAGAGACTGTTATGATTTCTGTTCTTTTGCATTTTGCTGAGGAGTGATTTACTTCCAATTATGTGGTCAATTTTATAATAAGTGTGATGGTGCTGAGAAGAATGCATATTCTATGGATTTGGGGTGGAGAGTTCTGTAGATGTCTATTAAGTTAGCTTGGTCCAGAGCTGAGTTCAAGTCATGGATAGCTTCATTAATTTTCTGTCTCATTGATCTGTCTAATATTGACAGTGGAGTGTTAAAGTCTCCCACTATTATTGTGTGGGAGTCTAAGTCTCTTTGTAGGTCTTTGCTTCATGACTCTGGTGCTCCTGTGTTGGGTGTATACATATTTAGGCTAGTTAGCTCTTCTTGTTGCATTGATAACTTTACCATTATATAATGCCCTTCTTTGTCTCTTTTGATCTTTGTTGGTTTAAAGTCTGTTTTATCAGAGAATAGGATTGCAACCCCTGCTTTTTTTGTGTGTGTGTGTGTGCTTTCCATTTGCTTAGTAAATCTTCCTCCATCCCTTTATTTTGAGCTTATGTGTGTCTTTGCACATGAGATGGGTCTCCTGAATACAACACACCAAAGGGTCTTGACTCTTTATCCAGTTTGCCAGTCTGTGTCTTTTAATTGGGGCATTTAGCCCATTTACATTTAAGGTTAATATTGTTATGTGTGAATTTGATCCTGCCATTATGATGCTAGTTGGTTATTTTGCCCATTCATTGATGCAATTTCTTAATAGTGTCGATTGTCTTTATAATTTGGTATGTTTTTGCAGTGGCTGGTACTGGTTGTTTCTTTCCATGTTTAGTACTTCCTTCAGGAGCTCTTGTAAGTCAGGCCATATGGTGACAAAATCAGCAGTTGCTTCTCCACAAAGGATTTTATTTCTCCTTCACTTATGAAGCTTAGTTTGGCTGGATATGAAATTCTGGGCTGAAAATTCTTTTATTTAAGAATGTTGAATATTAGCCCCTACTCTCTTCTGGTTTGTAGGATTTCTGCCAAGAGATCCACTGTTAGTCTGATGGGCTTCCCTTTTTGGGTAACCTGACGTTTCTTTCTGGCTGCCCTTAGCATTTTTTTACTTCATTTCAACCTTGGTGAAGCTGATGATTTTGTGTCTTTAGTTTGCTCTTCTTGAGAAGTATCTTTGTGGTGTCCTCTGTATTTCCTGAATTTGAATGTTGGCCTTCCTTGCTAGGTTGGGAATGTTCTCCTGGATACTATCCTGAAGAGTGTTTTCCAGCTTGGTTTCATTCTCCCTGTCACTTTCAGGTACACCAATCAAATGTAGATTTCATCTTTTCACCTAATCTCATATTTCTTGGAGGCTTTGTTCATTTCTTTTTGCTCTTGTTTCTCTAATCTTGTCTTCTCACTTTATTTCATTGAGTCAGTCTTCAATCTCTGATATCCTTTCTTTCACTTGATTAGTTCATCTGTTAAAACTTGTGTATGCTTCACAAATTTCTCATACTGTGTTTTTCAGCGCGATGAGGTCATTTGGTCATTTATGTTCTTCTCTCCACTGATTATTTTAGTTAGCAATCCATCTAACATTTTTTCAAGGTTCTTAGCTTGTTGCATTGGGTTAGAACATACTCCTTTACCTTGGAGGAGTTTATTATTACCCATCTTCTGAAGCCTGTTTCTGTCAATTCATCAAACTCATTCTCCATCCAGTTTTTTTCCCTTGCTGGTGAGGAGTTGTGATCCCTTGGAGGAGAAGAGGCATTCTGGTTTTTGAAATTTTCAGCCTTTTTGCGCTGGTTTCTCCCCATCTTCATGGATTTATCTACCTTTGATCTCTGAAGTCGATGACCTTTAGATGGGGTCTCTGAGTGGACATCCTTTTTGTTGATGTTGAAACTATTCCTTTCCATTTGTTAGTTTTCCTTCCAACAGTCAGGCCCCTCTGCTGCAGGTCTGCTGGAGTTTGCTGGAAGTCCACTCCAGAGCTTACTTGCCTAGGTATCACTAGCAGAGGCTGCAGAACAGCAGATATTGATGCCTGTTTCTTCCTCTGGTAGCTTTGTCCCAGAGGAGTACCCGCCAGATGCCAGCCAGAGCTTTCCTGTATAAGGTGTCTGTTAGCTCCTACTGGGAGTTATCTCCCAGTCAGGATACATGGGGATCATTGATCCACTTGAGGAGGCAGTCTGTTCTTTATCAGAGCTCAAATGCTGTGCCGGGAGATCTGCTGCTCTCCTCAGAGCTGCCAGGCAGGAATGTTTAAGTCTGCTGAAGCTGTGCCCACAACCACCCCTTTTCCCAGGTGCCCTACCCCAGGAAGGTAGGGGGTTTATTTATAACTCCCTGATGGGTGCTGCCTTTTTTTCTGATGCACATACATTGAGGTACAGGCGGCCAGGCAGGGGTTGCTGCACCTCTCTGCCAGCAAGGTTCCCAGTGCATGGCCTTGGATGGTCTCGCTGTTCCTGTGGCTGCTGCTCAACCAGGCTGTTCTGGCCTCTCCTGCCAGGGGCCTCATGGGTGACCTCTGCCACTCTGCTCTATATTTAGCTTTAGATAGAACACCAGCACTCCACAGGTGTGCCACCCAGGTGTGTTGCCACTCAGAGTAGCCTGGCCCCTGTGTGCTCTTGACCTCACCTCCTTGGGCCCTGCCCCAATTGGTGGCTGGCCCAGCTGCAGGCACCACTGTGGCCGCCTCAGGGGACTTTTACCAGGGTTCTTCAGAAGTCATCTTGGCTACTTTTGCCTTTCTTTTCCCAGGGGAGAATTTTAACTATCCCCCCTGCCCTTTTGAACTTCTTTTTTACTTTTGCTTTGCTTTTTCCAGCCTCTAGGCCATATGAAAAGATTACAAATTTTGTAGAGAGGAACTACTTACACTGAGCTTATTCATGCACACTTACACTTACTTAACCTTTAAAATTTTGACCAAATCTTGAAGCCTTTCTTTTCCCCATGTTGCTGAGACACCAGGTTGATTTATTCCTTGCACCAGGTGGGTCTCGGCTGGAGACCACCTCAGAGAGATTGGGTCCCATTTGGGGTGCCAAATTTGTTGGAAACAGATGCTCAATGCTGCAAAGAAAAATTAGCACTGAGACAAAGGATCTCTCAGCAAGCAATTTTTACTTCCTGGACTGCAGAAAGGGTACCCTCACTAGCCATCTTGCCACAAGAGACCAATGAAGAAAAGAAAAGCAGACATATTTATCACTTACGCATTTGAAGTTGTCCTTACTGCTGTGTCTGATTTACATCGGCTGGAGCCAGACCTCACAATTTAAACTAAAACCCAATTGACTAATAACTTAAAACTTTTTAAGTGTGTAAAAGCAGTGGAGAGCTGGGACATGCCTCTGAGCATATCCAGCACAGATATTTTGGTTAAAGTACAAGGACATAGGATGTACTATGTGTCTATAAGTATGTCTAACAGCTACATAAGATAGGGCTTAACAAAGAGTTATTAGCATATTTACGATTTATTCATTAACAAGAAAGGAAACTTTGAAGAAAAACTTTTACTTCCCACCACTAGCCAATTATCTCAGCCCCATTTATTGATTAAGGAATACTTTCTCCATTCTTTGTTTTTGTTAGATTTGTTGAAGATCAAATAGTTGTGTGTGTGCGGTCTTATTTCTGGGTTTTCTATTTTGTTCCATTGGTCTATGTGTCTGTTCTTGTACCAGTACCATCTTGTTTTGGTTACTGTAGCCCTGTAGTATAGTTTGAAGTCAGGTAGTGTGATACCTCTAGCTTTGTTCCTTTTGCTTAGAATTGCCTTGTTTATTTGGTTTATTTTATTCCATATGAATTTTAATATAGTTTTTTCCAAGTTCTGTGAAGAATGCCAATGGTAGTTTAATAGGAATAGCATTGAATCTATAAATTACTTTGGGCAGTATGGCCATTCTAAATATATTAATTCTTCCTATCCATGAGCTCGGAATGTTTTTCCATTAGTTTGTGTCATCTCTGGTTTCTTTGAGCAGTGGTTGGTAGTTCTCCTTGTAGAGCTATTTCACCTTTTTTGTTAGTTGTATTCCTGGGCATTTTCTTCTTTTTGTGGCAATTGTGAATGGGAGTTTATTCCTTATTTAGCTCTTGGCTTGACTATTGTTGGTGTGTAGGAATGCTAGTGGTTTTGCACATTGATTTTGTATCCTGAAACCTTTCTGAAGTTGTTTATCAGCTTAAGAAGCTTTTGGGTTGAGACTGTGGGGTTTTCTAGGTATAGTATCATGTCATCTGCAAACAAAGATAGTCTGACTTCCTGTCTTCAAATTTAATGCCCTTCTTTCTTTCTCTTGCCTTATTGACCTGGCCAGAACTTCCTATACTATGTTGAGTAGGAGTGGTGAAAGAGGGCATCCTTGAATGGTTTATTTTCTTCTCTTTAAAGAATCTCCGTATTATAAAACCAAATGCATATTATCAAGTTAGTCAGTAGCTGTTATTATCTACACTAATTCATGTATGCCTTTTTGTTTTATCCTTTCGGATTGTTTTTTCATGTTATCTTTTTGAATTTAGACAGTTAATCCTTATAATAACTTGCTGATAACATATAAGAGGGTGATTCACAATTAGAGGTTAGTGAAATCTGCTTTCCAGGGTTGTCAGTGCACCCAGACTATTCTGTCACACTATCACACTATTGTTGTCAGGGAGACCCTGCTAAGATAGGCTCCTCTAGTGGTAGACCACCCATGGAAATCACACACCAGGGTGGTTTCCTCATGCTTGGGGCTAAACAAGGGGGAGAAAGTGGAGTTCAAGAAAGGTGATGTCTCAGTTAACCTTCACTGCCTTACAGCAAGACAGTTTGAAGAGGATGAAGGAGATAGAGACCATCTGGGTTTAGCCCAGTTCTCTCTTATGTATTTCTTCCTTCCTTCCTTCCACCCTCTGCTCTGGCCTTGAGTTTATTTACATATCCTGTTATAGGATTATTGTTATACAAAAAAAATAAAAAGGGAAGTAGATCAATTAAACAGAACATTTGATCAAGGAACATAATTTGAAATCTCCCCTTATTGTCAATAATAGAATTTTGCTTCCCATTAATAACCTGAATAAATGTACCAGGTCTTCACTTTTTCAGACACAGATAAAAGTAGTAGATATTTAATGGACTTACAAGAAGTCCAACTGTGAACCCTGACACCAGCCTACTTAGTGTGGGGAGTTTGCTTCTCCTTAGGAAACAATTGTGCTCATACTTTCAATTGAAGAATGTTTCATAGATTTTGAAATTAAAAAGACAAAATCTTTAGCCATTTTTTAGGGAATATTCTTTATGGTTTTATTTTTGGATGTAGAAGTAGATAAGGGATTAAGTTTCCTTTAAAAGGTCTTTAAGTTGCCATTGGAAAGATGAGTGTGTTTGAAAAATGTAACAAAGTACATTTGGGAAATGTGGATTTCATCCTTTGAAAAGGCAGGATGAAAGAAGGATAAGTATCATCCACACTACAATGAACATAAAATGGTTTCAACGATCAGAGGGGATTTTTGATCCCAAGAGAATGCCATGGGATCAAAATTTATTTCTAATAGGGTTTAGTGAGGGAAATTTTTTTAAGTCAAGTAATCAGGGATATAATTGCAACAAAAAATAAGGGGTGATCTATGTAATCCTTCCTAGTGCAGTATGGAGCAAATGAAAAGATGAGGGACCTCCAAAAACTAACCTCTAAAAAATGAAAACTACATTATGCCTTGCAGAGAAACCAGAGTGTCTGTAGGCAGAACAGGAAGAGAAATTGAAAGCTGTGTACCACACAAATAGAGTCACCATTTCTTACATGACTAGCAGCTGTAGCATGAATTTACAGCACACATTGGATGGGAGGAAAGCTCATTACATTCTGCACAACTAAGAACAAATCCAAGAGCTACAGGAATTGTTTACGGAGAATCTTTAAATAAAGCAGAAACTTAGAACAACTGTAGTTAGAGAACCTAAGAATACTTGGTACTGATTGTAATTCTTATAAAAAAGAGGAAAAAATCTAGCAAGTCTCATATGAGGTATAAATGATGTGAAATACAGAAATCAGTTTACAATAAAATCTCTATTAAAATAAGAGAGAGAAAATATTTGACTTATAAAACATTTTCTTAGCCCCCTAAGAGTATAACCTGTTCCTTAATTTGAAAACATTGAAGGAAATGCTAGAATCACACAATATTATTTATAAGGTTTTGGGCCAATACCTAATAACAAATTCCTCATCTCCATTTGAGACCATCTTAGCCTGGACTTCATTGCCCACACCTCTTTCAACATTTGGTAAAAATTATTCAACTAGTCTTTAGGAAGTTCCAAACTTTCCCACATCTTCCTGTCTTCTTCTGAGCCCTCCAAACTATTCCAACCTCTTCCCGTTACCTAGTTCCAAAGTCTTTTCCACATTTTCAGCTTATTTTTATAGCAGTGCCCCACTACATCGGTACCAATGTCCTGTATTAGTTCGTTTTCACACTGCTGTAGAGAAATACCTGAGATTGGGTAATTTAGGAAAGAGGTTTAATTGACTCACAGTTCCACATGGCTGGGGAGGCCTTGGGAAACTTACAGTCATGGCAGAAGGTGAGGGAGAATCAAGAACCTTCTTCACATGGCAACAGGAGAGAGAAGCATGAAGGAGGAACTTCTAAATACTTAGAAAACCATCAGATCTCATGAGAATTCACTCACTATCCCAAAAATAGCATGGGAGAAATTGCCCCCATGATCCAATTAGCTCCTTTCTTTAGACATGTAGGGATTACAGGTCCCTCCCTCAACATGAGGAGATTACAATTTGAGATGAGATTTGGGTGGGGATACAGAGCCAAACCCTATCAAATATGCTAACTTAAAAAACAAAAGTTTGCAAAGGAGATATAAATTTGTAGAACATAAAGGTTATATTCATCAGCAAAGTGCTACTGCATTTTAATTTCAAAGGGACCAAATTATAAATGGTTTAAGTTTTTACCTGAAGACGTATACTAGACTTAAATATTTTTTCAATTTTAATGAGCAAATTTTAAATATCTGTTTTTAAAGTCTCCCTTAGTACCTGTTTTATTCTAATAATATCTCTCAGCTAGCAGTACTGTTTTTCAACAAAACTTTCTTTTTTGAATACCCATTATGTATGGTCAGTGCTAAATTGTCAATGGGATAGGATCCAAAAGTAAATTGGATAAAATCCCTATCCTTGGGAGAGATAGAAAAAAAAATGTACTTTTTTTTTTTTATTATGCTTTAAGTTCTGGGATACGTGTGCAGAAGATGCAGGTTTGTTACACAGGTATACACATGCCATGGTGGTTTGCTGCACCCATCAACCTGTCACCTACATTAGGTATTTCTTCTAATGCTATCCCTCCCCTAGCTCTGTACTCCCTAACAGGCCCTGGTGTGTGTTGCTCCCTACCCTGTGTCTGTGTGTTCTCATTGTTCAACTCCCACTTATGAGTGAGAATATGTGGTGTTTGGTTTTCTGTTCCTGTGTTAGTTTGCTAAGAAGACATTTAATTGGAGTTAATTAACTAATTAGAAAAGTATTTCTAAAATTATTTTGGTCTCAGGATTCCTTCAATCTCTTCAAAATTATTGGAGATCCTAAAGAACTTTTATTTGTCTAGCTTATATCTATCAATATTTACCACATTAGAAAATACAAGTATACAATAATAATAATACATTCCTTTAACTGTCAGTATGATAACCTTATCCCATGTCGTGTAGCCTCTGCAAAACTCTATTATACATACACTTATGAGAAAACGAGAATGAAAATGCAAATAATGTCTTAGCATTAGTGATAAAATATTCTTGACTTTATGAAGCCTCTGAAAGGGTCTTCAGGACTCCCCAAGACTATAACCAGTAGACTAGAAGAGACGTTTGATGGTATAATTGATATGTCATCAAAATGTCATGATAATACAGTAGAGAGAGAGAATAATTTAAAGCAATCAGTGATTAAAATTGTTACTGATTACCATCTCACTAATACTGGTCTCAACTGATCCTAGATTGCAATAAAAAACAAACAAATAAAATAAATAGCAACAATAGTTTTTACCAATTAGTTCAGTTCACTAAATGAAGGCATTCCCCTGCCACCTGGTGGCAATGTATCCTTATTAGGTATTAACTTTTTTTTTTTTTGTAAATTACACACAATTATACACAATTACAATATATCTTAGTTGCAGATTTAGAGTTATTTGAATGTTGATTCTACCACTAAACATTATAAAATTATATTTTGAACCTATGTAGCATGCCAACCTAATGCTAAATAGTTCTTCAATACAATAAAAGCAAATAGGCTAAAATCCAACTGTGTTTTATAGGACTAATCATTATGCAGGGTTTTCATAGTGCTTTGAATATAGCTGGACTTCAAAACTTCAAGGTGACAAAAAGAAAATTTTTCTTTATTATTCTCTAATGCATTTTCTTACCACGTAGTAAAATAAATAGTAAGACGAATCTACAACTGCTACCACATTTATGTTTTGGGAGCATAGCCTGTAGTGGAGGGTTAAGAAAATTTCCTAGGAAAGATCACTGTAGCAGACTTTGATTCCACTCTACCCAGGGAAGTTCCTAAGGGAACGTATGTTGCTGCAGCAAATAAAACACATCAGTACATGGGTACCTACAAAGAGAAAGTAGGGCAGCAATGGAGGACCAAAAGAACTTCAGTCCTGAAAAAAAATGGTAGGATGATACAAAATTCTCTAATGCTATTAGTCTTTATCAGGTTAAATAATATTATCTTCCTTATGTCTTGTCTCTAACCATGACAATATGACTAGATTTTATTATTTCACTGGGGCACATTTGAGCTTCTGTAAAACAGTAACTTACTGATTATTTTCATAAGCTTTTAGCATCCTTCCCAATCTTGAGAGGTACAATACAACATAGTGTAGTGGTGCCAACCAGGGAGGATGTGAACATTTTCCAAGATACCTAAACATGAAGAGTTCTAAGGCAATCAATTTCCTGACACTTTACTTCCATAGGTAGCTTTTCCCCAAAATTGTTCTGCCAAAAAGCAAGCCTATGTTCACAAAAACCCAAGTACTACTTTATAAAAGATATGCAGATTCCTCATTCATTTTATAACTTACTCAGTTGCATTACCCCATAGGCTAAACAAACCTGGGTGCCTAAGGAAGGGGAAGTCTTTTCCAGTGATTAATCATAATACCATGAACCTAGAGGCCTTTTAGGCTCTCCCATCTTCATGCATACTTTTGTTAAGGATAAAGCCTAGAGGTAGCAACTGATATTTTTGCCACTTAAGAATGTGATGAATTCAGGTATCTATAAAGGCATAAAGGTATAACTTTTATTTAGCAATGTTACTTCTTTCCTTCCTTTCTTTGCTTTTGTTTTGTTTTGGAGACAAGGTCTTGCTCTGTTGCTCAGACTGGAGTACAGCGGCACAATCATGGTTTACTGGAACCTCAACCTCTGGGCACAAGCAATCCTCCCAAGTAGCTGATACAACAGGTACACACCACCATATCTAGCTAACTTTTGTATTTTTTATAGAGATGGGGTTTCACTATATTGCCTAGGCTGGTCTCAAACTCCAGGGCTTAAGCGATCATCCTCTCATGCTGGAATTACAGGCATGCGCCACCGTGCCCAGCCTCCTTTTGTCTCCTATTTCAAAAAAATTCTTTTTTGAACTTCCAGTTCTGTTAAAGCATTGGTACCCAGATTTTGAACTCCTTTCTAGTTTTATGACCAAACATAAAATCACATAATAATCAGTTACTAAGGAATGCTTCTTGTTGTTGTTGTAAGTAATCAGCTGAAAAGTCAATTAGGTTCCTATTCAATTTTATAGAAAGAAAAGACATAGGAATGTTCGACCTGCAAGTAAATTTGTTACACATTATATTGAAATAGAAACCTTGGGCACATTCTCAAATTATCTTGTCCACACTCTTCTTTCTCTGCCATGGTCAGCACTTTACTTGCACAGTCACTCTTCCACTTTCACATTGGAAAAAGACACTATAAAGAATAGGACCTGGTTTTCTGAGCAGCCACCAAGATGCAACCAAGAAGTATGGGGGAGCTAGATCACTGTGGATATAAATCTTGATCAAGTAAAAGAAGAAGAGTAAGGGAGCCAAGGAGAAAATTTGCCCCTCCTTTCCCTCTCTCTTATAGACTACTCAGAATGGACATTCCTCCTTTTAACCATTCCAGAAAAGTCTAAAACATAGAGTGACTATGACTGCTAAATAACTTGCTATGTCTCTTTGTGGTTTTGTTATGGTAATCAGTATAGTATACTGCTTGCCTCTCTTCTCCTTCCTTCCCTTTTCTTTGCTGCCTTAGGCTCGTACCCTCCATTTATAAAGTGTTAGTTCTGGCAAAAACTGTGAAAGGCCTAAGATTTTACCCTGCCTGCAAGTTCACAAATGAGCCTGCCACAGTTTCACAGATGCTGACGAGAAGACATGAGACTTCTGGGTCAGAGAAAAAGAACTTTAATACTCAACAGCACAGCAGGCAGTGAGTAGTGTGAACTCCATGTTTACATTGGCTTCCTTTGTCCACCTGGGGGACAATATGCTTGTGGTAGATTTCTGTAATAGCTGAGGAATCTCAACCTTGGGAAACTATCAGTCTTTTAAAGGGTCTGTTATTAAACCTTTTCCCCAAAGGGGAATATTTTCTTATTATCTTGGTCAAAACAATTCTGCTTTCTGTGCCCAAAGGTGACACTATCTCTTTTTTCCAAGGTTTTTTGCTACACAAACATTCCTCGAAACATAATTTGAAACAAAAGCTGTCATAGATGTGACAATTGGTCTGATAGCTAGTTTATAATTTTAACTTTTATTAAAAAGAGATAGAAGATATTTAACATTTTTATGATCAAATAAGAGGAGAATTCATGGTAATCAGGATAAATCTCACATGATATGACTTGGAAAAACATGTTTTAGTTACTATTGATCAAAACACATTAAGTCTGAAAGAAATTGCATTAAAATTTTATCCGTGGTTTTTTCCAATTCATTTTAAAATTTTCGATATTTCCAGAAAATATTCAATTACATTTAAGACAAAGCTTTACTACTCTGTGTTTTTAGGTTATTCTTAGGTGCTTTCAAATATTAGAGAATAATAGGGAAGTTTCCCTGTCATTTAAATATGCAGAAAATATGATTTTTAAGCATTTAACAATTGTTACTGATGCTCTTTCTGGTATTTTCTCAATAAACTTCCCTGTGGAAGTTCAAAAAATATTTTTTTGAAATAGGAGACAAAAGAAGGCTGGGCTCAGTGGCTCACACCTATAATTCTGGCATGAGGGGATGATTGCTTGAGCCCCCGAGTTTGAGACCAGCCTAAGCAACATAGTGAAACTCCATCACTATAAAAAATACAAAAGTTAGCTAGACATGGTGGTGCAATAGGGCCAACTTAGTTGTCATTTGAGTAAACTGACAAGGTAAGAAATGTCACCTAGTGTCAGCTGAGCAATTCTGTGTAGAGGTGACACTCAAAACTAGGTAATTTGTCAAAAGTACAAATGTTTTCAATTATAAGCATGGATGTATGTGCATAGTAAAAAGACAATAAAATACAAAACTCCAAAAGTAGTAATGTTATAATCACTAGAATTATTGACTAATTTTACCTTTCTTTTTACAATTCTATATTTTGTACAATTTTTGTTTTTTTGAGATAGGGTCTCTATCTGTCACCCAGGCTGGAGTGTAGTGGTGAAGTCACAGCTCACTGCAGCGTTGATCCCCTAAGCTCAAGTGATTCTCTCACCTCAGCCTGTTGAGTAGCTGGGGCCACAGGTGCATGTCACCATGCCTTGCAAATTAAAAAATATATACATTTTTGGTAGAGACAGGATCTCATTATGTTTCTCAGGCTGATTTTGAACTACTGGCCTCAAGCGATCCTTCTGCCTCACTCTCCCAAAGTGTTAGATTATAGGTGTGAGCCACCATGCCAGGCTTGTATTTTTTATAATTTCAAAATCCAACTTGTGTAACTTAACTAATCAGAAAAAGCACATGTGCATACCATATATCATCAAATCTACAATACCACCTATTATGAGATACACGATTATCTTTTGTTTCACTGGGAAGAAATGCTGCCCATTGGAGCCATGACATGATGTTAAATGCCATTGATTATAAGATAACTCACAATTTCAGAAAGGTTAAAATGCAAAAAAAAAAAAAATTGCTTTAGAATGAATGGATTACAGTCTTTTGTATAGTAATTTTTAAAATTTTCCTATTAAAGTGTCATTTGCATACATTAAATTCATCCATGTCAGTGTATAGTTCTGTGAGTTTTGACAAATGTAAAGTTATATAATCACCCTGCCACCAAAGGCAAGATGTAGAACAGTTCAATCACTCTTTAAAATTCTCCCACATCCCTTTGTAGTCAATTTCTCCCCATACCATCAGTCTCTGACAACTATGAACCTGTTCTTTATTCCTATAGTTTTGCCTTTTCCAGAATGTCATATAAACAGGATCGTATAGTATGCAGACTTTTAAGTTTGGCTTCTTCTTCCACTTAGCATGATACATTTGAAGTTTATCTATGTTCGTATGCATATCCATGGTTCATTCATTTTTTTTGCTGAGTAGCATTTCATTGTGTAAATGAAACACAGTTAGCTTATTCATTCATTAGTTAAAGGACGTTTAGACTTTCAGGCTGGTTTGAATTTTAGACATTAAGGTTGGTTGGAGATTACAAACAAAGCTGCCGTAAATATTTATCTACATTGTTTTTGCTAGAATATAATATTTGTTTCTTTTTTTCTTTCTTTCCTTCTTTTTCTTTCTTTTTTTTTTTTTGAGACAGAGTCTCATTCTGTTGCCCAGGCTGCAGTGCAGTGGCACAATCTGGGCTCACTGCAACCTCTACCTTCCAGGTTCAAGAGATTCTCCTGTCTCAGCCTCCTGAGTAGCTGGGATTACAGGCATGTGCCACTATGCCTGGCTAATTTTTTGTATTTTTAGTAGAGACGGGATTTCACTACGTTGGCAAGGCTAGTCTTGAACTCCTGACCTCAAGTAATCTACCCACCTCAGCCTTCCAAAGTGCTGTGATTACAAGCATGAGCCACTGTGCCTGGCCAGAATGTGATTTTTTATTCCATGTGGGCAAATACTGAATAATGGCTTGCTGAGTCATGTACTAAATGTATGTTTAACATAATTAGAAACTGACAAACTGTTTTCCAAAGTGACTATACCAACTTGCATTTCCTCCAGCCATGTTTGAGAGTTCCAGTTGCTTCACACTCTTACTAGCAGCGGTGGATATTGCCAAGTTTTGTTATTTCTATTCTGACTGGTAAATAGTTATACTTCCAGGTAGTCTTCCTAGTGACAAATTGGGTTGAGCATCTGTTCAATTGCTTATTTACCATGTGTACACCTTCTTTGGTGAAGTGTCTGTTCAGATATTTTGCCTATTAAAAAAATTGGTAAGTTGTTTGCTTAAAATTGAATTTTGAGAATCCTTTATATATTCTGGATACAAGTCTTTTATCAGATTGTGGTTTGCATTTTCAGCAAGTTCCCAAGTGCTGCTGATACTGCTATGCTTTTGAGAGTAGCAATAGTAACAATAGCTACCCACAGGGCTTATTAAACTTCAAAATCCTTAAAAACCACCTGGGGTTGGATGGGACCCAGTAGGTCTGGGATGCACCTGAGATTCTGCACTACCAGCCAGCTCTTAGAAGAACTCTGTTGCTACTGCATTCACAGGTTTGGCAGAAAGGGCTTGGGGGGATCACAGAAGGAGTCCAAGGAAGAGTTTCATTTCAGCCAAGATTGAAGGATGAGTATATTTCTCCAGAAAGACACAGAGTAGAGAAGAATAGAAGGTGGAGAGAGGAAGAAAAGAGAAGAAAAATTTAGCAGAAGGCATAATATCAGCCATGCCAGGTTGAATGAAAAAGGCGAAGACACTGGGGATGGAAGATGACCTCTTATGAGAGGTAAGCCACAGTCATATTGCAAAAGACATGTTTGAATTTTCTTTCCTGTAGGTGGAAGTGCATTGAAATATTTCAATCAGGAGAGTCATGTGATCAGACTGTCAGTATAGAAATATGTCTCTGACAGCGGAATAAAAATATGATTGGAAAAGAAAGTGGAGGCTGGAAAACCAGTTGTTGCAATTGTGCAGTGAGAAATGACGGATGTTTTAATTAAGACAGTTACAATGGGGTGCAAGAGGAGAAGTCAGATTAAGAGATGTTTAGAAAGAGTTATCAATATGACTAGGTAAAAGCTGAATGTAGGGGAGGGAGCAGGGGAAAGCTAGATGCAAACTGGATGGTGTCATTTATCAGAAAAAGGAATGTGTCTTTAAGGACTGTTTTGTGCAGATGACCAGGTTCATTAGATATGCTGAGGCTAAGGTAATTCGTGTATAGACACCTGCAAATGTCTACAAGATATTTGTAAAAGAACAGAGGACAGAAGAGACAAATGGGTTGAAGTCATGAACTTGGTAATAATCTGGTTCTTCATGTTAATTGAAGTGAAGTTCCTTGATGAAATGTACAGAGTGCAAAAGAGATGAAAATAATCAGTCTCTTTTGTATCCAAGAGACCCTCACATCTAAGAGGTAAATGAAAGAAGGGATCCAGTGCAAGAAAAGTAGGCATTTCTCTCAATAGGGGAAATTATTCTAATTTGAAATTCAGCAGGGAGACACTATCAGTCTCAAGGAATTGATTTGAAATTCTTTTTTTTAATATTTAATACATATATTCACCCCTTATTGGCAGTAGATAAACAAAATATTTTCAATTTCCATAATTTTCCAAAGGTAAAAGATAATGATCATTTAATGTATGTTTAACTTTTGGTTTGCGGAAGGTCTTTCATGCTTTGTTTTCTGTTTAAGTCTTCAATTACTTCTCAGTAGAAAGCATAACAAGAAAAACTGTTATTTCCTTCCTTACATCTAAATCTATATTTAATAACTGAATATCTGTAAACAGTACCAGGCAATGCAGTAACTATACGATTACTAAAGGGCACTGTTGGTATGAACATATTTCATTTAGATGCAAACTTTGCTGCTGTATTTCAGACACTTCATAAAATGCACTGATCCACACTAGAAATTAGCAGAGATTTACCATATATTGATAGAAACAGTTTACAGCATGTTTACAAATATTTCTCTATCATTTGCTCCCAAGATGACAATTACTGCAAGCTTATGAAGGGGCATGATCTAGCTCTTCTGCCCAGGTTCTGTTTCAAGAAGGACTATGCAATTGAATCCTTAACTGCATAGATGTATTAATTTTAGGGTGTAACAGCACATTGGGCCCAGGCTCAAAAGACCCAAAGTTAAAGTACTGATTCTTCTGTTTCTTAGATGTTATTCTTGGGCAAATTGGTTCAGTTTATTTCAACAATTTTTTTTACTGGATTTCTAGTATTACCAAGTACTGGAGACACAAAGCTAAATGAAATATAAACACGTATAGAAGATTTCACAATAATAATAAGAGAAGTGGGCACAGGGCACTGTGAGTTTGAAAGAGATTCTTCTTCTTCAGCTTGAGGAATAAGAGGTGGCCAGCATTTCTAGAGGAGAAGATGCCTGAGATGATTTTTAGGCGTGGAAGTCATCACCTTTTCTCCACCCGTAAACCTGGTTACACATGTTCATGTCTAAAAATCTCTTTTATTCTGCTAAAAGAGAGCAAAAATGCAGTGCAGAATGAATACTAGTGTGTGCCTGGGGAACCAAATGTAGTTTTGTATTACTAGAAATTAAATCCGGAGATGTGGGTTCCTCAGAGTTCAGGCAGATGTCATGGAGGCTTCACAGCTGGGACAAAAGCTTGGCATGTAATTGAAGTGATTTGTTGACATAAGAAAAGC
The DNA here is from genome assembly GCA_963573385.1 of Cacajao melanocephalus. Classification (NCBI taxonomy): domain Eukaryota; kingdom Metazoa; phylum Chordata; class Mammalia; order Primates; family Pitheciidae; genus Cacajao; species Cacajao melanocephalus. Next base: position 118,039 of record CAUYLG010050849.1, on the reverse strand, counting down.
AGTCACAGTTAAATTTGCATTGGTGTTATATAACTCTGGTGGTAGTGTGTAGGGTGTATTTGAAGAGGGCAAATCTGGAACCGTTTTTAATGTTTCAGTGAGGCATAAGGGCTTGAACTTGGCCATGACAAAGTCTGGGAAAGGAAGGACACAATTAAGGGAAAGTAAGGCAGCAACTACTTATGACAGTGCTTGTTGAGCTAGAAAAAGCACAACTTTAAGAGTGAGGGAGGCCTGTACTTGAACCCTAGCTTCATTACTTAAAACCTTGAGCCCTTTGCAAGTTTCTATAATTCCTGATTTTCTGTAATCCTGGAAGTGAGGGAGACTTTGACTTGTGCCATCCTAGGGATTAGGTATAACTTAAAGCACCTGAAATAAATAATTATTATTACTAGCAGTATGATTTACTTAACATCTCTTAAACTCACTTTCCTCTCCTGCCTTACACATTTGTGATATTACAGTGAGACAGTATACGTTAATGGCGAATAACCTTTTGGATAAAGAATTTCAGAAAGAAGTGTTCTTTGGCTACTTTTTTCTTCACTTGAAAGAAAAAAAGCTTTAAATCTCATCTTAAAAAAGATGATTTTCATAACTAATGCAATTTATTGTTTTATTGAATAAAAGCAAGATGATGAGAATATTGGCCATTGAAATGTTAATAATGAGCATCTTTGAGAATAAAAAATAAAAGTGTTACATTACTGTGGTTAAAAACACAGGATCTGGGGTCAGACTGATGGCTGATCGTCTCTGGGAAAGTTAGTTTACTTCTCTGTGCCTCATTTTCTTGATCTCTAAATGGCTATACCTCCTAAGATATTTGTGAGGACTCAGTGAGATAATTATGCATGTAAACTGAGATAATTATGTTTGTAAACTATACAGCTATTTGCTGGGCACATGCTGAGGACTTAAATAGTGACCATTTTTTTTAGAACAATGTTCAAAGGAGTGACTTTATATGCACTAATTTATTATATGTTTTAAAAAATACATCCAAAGATGGGTATTATTATTATCATCTCTAGGTAAAATTATGCTGTTTGAGGTCACATACTAAGAAAGCAGTAACAATGAGGCTAGAATCTGTTCATTCTAGTCAGTGTTAGATTTCTTGTTTCTGATATGTACTCTTACAGAGAACATGCTGGTGGTCCTCTCTCTGCACCCCACGCAACCTGGGTCTTTCTGTCCCCCAAGACTGTAGGATAATCTCTGCTTAAGCAAAATGCAAACAACTATTAACACAGACTGCAGTTTTCTGGAGGGGCTGGCTGCTGCTCCAGCCTGCACTGAACTCTGGAGAGCCCAGTCTGCTGAGGGACCCAGCTCCAGTTTGGCTCCTCCCATGAGTGACTGGTCCTCCTGGCCAATTCACAGTCTTCCATTTACACCTAGCCCTCACCCAACTGGAATGCACATTCTTGGAATCAAGGAATGTTTGTGATGCTCCTCTAGGGATCCCAGGTCTCTCTTTTTTGTGTGACCTGACAGGCTCTTAGCTTAAATGCCATGTGAATAGGGTCATTGTTTTAGGTTATGGGTTTCTTATCATTAAGGGACACTATGTTGAAGTCCTTTCAAAACCATCATAGACAGAAATACTTGTTATAAATGATAATAATAATAATAATAGCAAGCAGGGTGAAAAACAGTGGCTGGAAGAATGTCATCTGTCAGTGGATATGCTCATTCATGGGCAGGCTCTCCTTTTCATGTGTCTACTCTTCCTATTTTACAGATAGGAACAAGTAGAGAAAACCATGGAAATAAATATGCTTTTCAGAAAAATATATGCTCTCCCACTTCACATTCAAAGGTAGAACTTGACATGGATGTTGAGGACTTGAATAGAAATAGAAGTAACCATTTCCTGATTTCTACTTCTCAAATGCATTCTGAGATCCTTCTCATGTCCCCAAATTTGATACAGGTGTTATACGCTGAAGTTGCTTAGCCTTGGTGGGCTTTTCTCATTGGGCGAATTACCACCAAGATTAGCAATTATCATTACAATTATTGTGATGGATAAATTCAGTTGTAATTATCATTATGGTTTATCTACTTTTCCCTGCTCATTTGTATTAACACATTTTGGTAAGACTACAAGTAACGGTCTCTAGTTTAAAAAGAAAAAAATAAATGTTAAATGGACTCTGAGAGAGAATTGTTTCATATATCTATTATCTACCTTCACTTGTGATTCCAAAGAAGTAGTTTATAGGGCAGAGATGCCTCAGCAATGTTGGGTATATAAGTCATACATTGGTTGGAATAGAAAGGGTTTTGAAATTCTTTAAATCCAGCTCAAACCAATACTAACTTAGGAATAAGCAATATCCTCTTTTTTGGAAAAATATTGTCTATCATGTCCATATGTGTTTTTCTAAAGGCTTTTATTTGGTGTTTTAGACTCTTAATGTGAATTGCTGCATTTCGTCAAGTAACTGCCACAGGTCCCTGCCCAAACATAGAATTTTTGATGACTCTGTTATCAATAAGCAAGATTTAAAAACAAAACAAAATAAAAAACTAGCCATCAGTCAAAAGTTTGTCTGTTGGTCTACTTTCTGAAGGGTCAGCAAATGAGTTGCAGATGGATCAGTATTTACAGTTCCCTGACATGTCCTCAAGGCTTGGTGGATGTTTCCTTCAGTGTCACCACAACACAGCATTTAAGGCTTCTATTTAAAAGGAGCCCCTCCTTAAGAGAGAGTAGGAGGAAAGGGGCTGCACATGGAGCCGTAGGAGTGTGAGTGGCTCAGCAGGTGAAGGTTGCTGTTCATTGTTACAAAGGTGGACTGACACAGAGAATCTGTGTTTGTCTATGGTGACTGTGGCCAGCCACACCGGCTTCCTTTCAGCTTCTCCTTTCCCTCCTCAGAGACTTGTCCTCCCAGTGACACTCTGACATGAATCTTCAGGTGGGCACTGTCCTCCCATTCTATAGGACTTGGCCCAAATATCAACTCCTTACAGGCAGTTGTTCTGACCATCTTCTCCAAGCAGGTGCCTCTTACTCCTTTTTGCCATTGCACTCACTTATTGTCTTCACATCATCTTTTGCAAGTTCTGTGTATGTAGACTTTAAAAAAATGAGCAATCATCCCTTTTGGGCTATAACTTCAGGAGTCCATGTCTGTTTGGTTCTTCACTGTTCATTTGCTACAGAGCATTGCACACAGCACTCAGTAAATGTTTATTAAATAAATGTTGAATGAAGGGTTTTATGGAATGAAAGTATTCCCCACCTTAGGTCTTTTTATCTCTCTGATTAATGTTTGTTATTTATGGTAACTTTTCAAAACTAATTAAATTTAACAAAATTACTATGTTATATGTTATTTTAGTGGAAAACATTATCTTCCCATCTTTAAAAACAAAACAATTAGCATCAGAGTTTCTTTTGGAAAGAAAACTTTTCCTCTAGAAAAATAGCCATACAGGCCACTTCAGCTGGGTTAGGATAAACACCAAGGGCATGGCTTATACCATTAAAATGGAAATATGCTGCTAGGTGCAATGTTCAACTGAATATGTTCATCTTAATTTGAGGTTCGAAGAGGGAGCCATGCCACATGGTGGGACTCTGAAACCTTCTAAGAAAGGACCTAACAATTAAACAGATGAACAGTTTCTTGAAGCAGGGTAGTCAAAATCTTTAGAGAGCATGAATTGACATAAATTGCTTTTGTAGCATCAAACTTTGGAAAAAGCTGTGACTCTCTTTTGGGGCCTTAATCTCTGGAGTGTTGGTTTCTCATTTTTGTTGTCATTGAGAATGTGACTCATATGTCTCCACCTTTTTCAAAGACAGCCAAGTCTGGGGAAACACCTGCTAAATATAAAATCCACACACTTAAGGGCATTTCCTTTTCTCAGTACATCAAACATGCAGTTAAGAAGTGAATGTCATGAAATGGACAGTTGAAAAAACCATCCCTTCCTTGAGATGTAAATATTAGTAAGGAAAACTCATTTGTTTTACCTTTTTGGTTTAAAAATTATAGGTGAGTAATACCTTGTTAAAATATATAAATTCATAAATTATCATCATTGTCAAGCCACACATGTAATTATGCTTTTGCTCATACAAAATGAGCCTGATTGTACGCTTACAGTTCTGTGGGCTTGATGGCTTTCCCTCTCAAACCTCAGAGGAGAGAAAATTCTCCTCCAGCTACCATTTTGCAAAGAAAAAGTCTTTCTTTGAGATGCCTATAATATATGGCTGCAGAACAGGTTAAAGGAGGGCTTTCGAAATGGATTTAGAGCAGGTTCATATCTGGTTTTTCAGCTGAGTTTATATTCACATATATTCTTTTGAATTATTCAGTATTGCTTCAGTTGTCCACTGTTCTACCCCAGGATTATTTATGTTCAGCTAAGCTTCAAGAAAAAAATGTACAAGGAGATGGTGATGATTAGAGAAAAAGAGCACAGGATTTGTACTTTGGAATCAGACACAACAGAATGGCTTAGTCATGTTGCTTAACATCTATGAAAATCATTTCACTGAACTGTAGAATAGATTTATTTAGGATCACTTCTGCTATATTAGATCCTGTGGTTTAGATGGCAAATAATGGTACATTTTGAGAGTTGAATGGTTACAGTATGCAAATTAACTTTTAGACTATGCTTATTCTCATATGTTTATCTGCAGCTCTCTGCATGAAACATCTTTCTCTTTCCTGTTTATTTACTTGGTTAAATTCTTGTCCTTTAAAGTGCATTTCCCTTGACAGAGAGCCTTTTCTGACTTGCTGGTGTCTATTACATGCCCCTTCTTTCATGTCCAGTTTCTTGACTTAACATACAATATTGAAATCGTTTCTTGACTTGCCATTTCCCCCCTTAGTCTCTGAGTTCCACGAAGGCGGGAATCTTACATTTTAAAATCATTTTGTCCTCCATATCAATTACAAGCATCACTCTGAGGGAGAGTTGGCTCTCAATAAATATTGATCTAATGATTTATTTGTTGATTCTTTATTTTCAAGGGTTGAATAATTTGGCATTACAATGATATACTTTATTTCTGGTTTCACGTTATCTTTTTAATAGAGGAATGATGGAATGTTAGATCAGAAAGAGAATTTAGAATCCAATTCAGTAACAACATTTTGCATAGGAGAAAATGAAAAGAGAAATTAACCAGTCATTAATAATTAATGACAGAAGCAGTATTTCAGAGAGGGAGGCACCGTTCAAAGGTGAATGTTATGGGTTTGAGGTATTAAACTCTGTATTAAACTCTGAGTTAGCCCTTGGCTCTGGCTAAGACATAGATCTTTCCAGTTTTCAGTTTATTCACCTCTAATATAAAGAAGATATTCAGGAAGGATGGTGATCTTGTGATGATTAAACAAGTTAATATATGAGAAAGCGTACATAATTGCACAGAGCTATATGACAATAGTCATAACTACTTATTCTTAGGATTCTTATTCGAGAACTCTCGATGCTGCGTCTGATTCCAAGAGAAAACACTTAACCAAGACTCTGAATGACTATTTAATGCCACAACAGATAGGTGTGAAGAGCCTTTCTTGTTTAAAAAGAACCTTTGCAATTAAGTTATTGAGTGCTCCTGCAAATACCTGCTAAGGAAACAACTACCCATTTGATTTCTATCTAGTCTCTCTTTTTTCCTTCAGTTTAATTATCCAACTTCAAGATTGTTAAATAGTACATGCTGTCTTGATTCTAACCTGCAAATAACAAGCTGTCATTTGTGAATTCCTTCCTGAATTAAAGATAATTAGAAAGGCTCATTTTCTTGTGATTAATGTTTGGAAGACAACTGGGACATAGAATATTTTTGGTCTATTAATTTGCCATTCTAAAATAATGCTGACATTTGATTCTCATGCTAAGCTATTCTGAACACTTCTTAGCTATCAGACATCTAATGTTATGCAGCTTGTGCTAACACATAAATGTTTAAGGATGATGTTCAGAGTTAAGTCTTAGTGGTAGACAGTGGTAGTAAGGGGAAGAAAAAGAAGACAGGGAATGCCCTTGTGTCTACACTTTTTCTTATCTGCAGAATAAATTCATGTATAAATTTTATACATGAATTCTATCTGTAGAAACATTTTTTTCTTGGGTCCCTAAAGTTAGGCAACCTTGGTCATCTAGATGTTGTTACAGCTATGACTTTTTCTTTCTTATTAAAGATAAGAACAATTGTACCTCACCAGTGGAAGAGGCTCTTCCTTCATGCTGAACTCACCCTCACTTTTTATGTGACATATTTAACAGTTTTACTTCTGCATACGGCTACTTTGGTATCAAGTCCAAAACAAAGCCAAAGGATTAATAATTCATAGAACTTCCACCTCTTCTGAAAGGTGTATAGAATTGGTTTTAAATTAATGTACCTTTTAGAAAATTTTCTGGAGAAAGTAATTTATTTCTTTTAAATTACTCTTCAGTTTTAATTCTTTGCTACAGAGGCAAAAATTTAGTATAATTTTCTGCCATCTGATAAGCTTTCACTTGTTTGCAGGTGGCTACAGTTTTTATAAGGCTTCTGATCTCATTTGAACATAAACTTGCCATGTTTCTTTAGCCAATATGGCTCCTGTTTTCTTCACTAACGTGCTTGTCTCCTTTTAAATGCACAGTAGTTTTCCAGTGTTTTTCTAAAACGGTGAAGGCTACAGACACAGTATTTGAAGCCCTTGTCCTCATGCTACTCATACATGAAATTAATGTCACTATTTCTCTCTTTGCTGACTCTCTTTCTAGGATTCCTTGTCTCTTTCTTGGCTTCTGCATTGCTTTTCTTTTCTACTGAATCTTCTTTCCTTTTGTTTTGTTATTCTTCTAGAACCTAGAAAAAATTACATTGAGTAGTTTTTCTAGCATGTATTTTTTAGTATGTTCCTGTTAATTGTTAACTACATTTTCAAAAAATAATCTGTAGTGCTTATTCCCTGCTACTTTCCTTTTGTTCTAATCCCTAAAGATAAACACCATTAATGGTTTGTTGTGTGTTCTTCCAGACTTTATATATATATGTATATATTTATTTTTTCTTAGCCTTGATGTATTTATATGTATTTATATATATATATGTGTTTGTTTATTTATATTAAATAGATACATGCTAGATTTGTATTAGTCTGTTTTCACACTGCTACAAAGACATACCTGAGACCAAGACTGGGTAACTGATAAAGAAAAGAGGTTTAATTGGCTCATAGTTCTGTGGGCTATGCTTCTGGGGAGGCTTCTGCTTCTGGGGAGGCCTCAGGAAACCTACAGTCATGGTGAAGGTGAAGGGGAATCAAGCATGTCTTCACACGGCTGACAGGAGAGAGAGCGAGCAAAGGGGGAGGTGCTACAGACTTTCAAACAACCAGGTCTTATGAGAACTCTATCACAACAAGGGGGAAGTCTGCTCTCCTGATTCAATTACCTCCCACCAGGACCCTCCTCTAACACTGGGAATTGTAGTTCGACATGAGATATGAGTGGGGACACATAGCCAAACCATATCAAGGTCCAAATTGTGTGTATGTGTTTTCTTTCTTTCCTTCCTTTATTTTCTTTCTTTCCTTTCTTTCTTTCTCTTTCTTTCTTTCTTCTTTCTTTCTTTTTCTTTCTTTCTCTTTCTTCTTTCCTTTTCTTTTCTCTTTCTCTTTCTCTCTTTCTCTTTCTCTTTCTCTCTCTCTCTCTCTCTCTTTCTTTCTTTCTTTCTTTCTTTCTTTGAGACAGAGTCTCACTCTGTTACACAGGGTGGAGTGCAGTAGTGAGATCATGGCCCATAGTAGTTTCCACCTCTTGAGCTTGACATCATCCTGCTTCAGCTTCCTGAGTAACTGGGACTACAGATGCATGCCACCATGCCCAGCTAATTTTTCATTTTTTGTAGAGATGAAGTCTTGCTAGGTTTCCCAGGCTGGTCTCTAACTCCTAGGCTCAAGCATTCCTCCCCTAGGCCTCCCAAAGTGTTGGGTTTACAGGAGTGACCAACCATGCCTGGCCCCAAATTTCAAATAAGAGCCTCTGGTTGTGCAATTATATAAGTTTAATTTTTATACATGAATTTAATTTTTTATGGAACTCCTATTATTCTGATTACCCCTAAGTCCTGGGAGATCAAATAGCATCAAGGAGATGGGGGATCAGCTCATCTGTGCCACTGTCATCTTTCTATACAGGACCCTGCCTTTCACTTTTTGTTTGTGTCTTGGATCATCAGCATGGCTCTATCTAGTCATTTCTTCTCCCCAGTTTTTTGCCGTATACTTGGGCATTTGTTGTTGAACACCAAAAGCCAAAACATTGATTTTTTTAAAAAATCTTGTATATTTTTCTACACCATCCTCTCCTGGAGCCATAGAACTCACTAGCTGCTGCCTAAATGAAGATAAATGTCAGAGTATCAGCATGTATATGAAAAAAATTAAATATATTATCCTAATAACTATAAAAATATGTTAATTGAATGTTCAGTGGGAATTTCCTGGTGTAGTGGTATTTTGACTGAAGCCTGGAAGATGAGAATAATAGATTATAAAGTACCTGGACATTTTCAAGAGAGACAGAAAATCAAAGGGCTTGCTAAGAAGTGGCTAAATTAGTGGACATCCTCTCACCTACCACCCTTACTATCCAATCTATGTAAACAGAAAACCAGAAATTTAAGATAATTTATTGAAGAAAGGAATTTATAGAAGCAAGGAATGCTTTGGTCTTTTCTCTTTTCTTCCCTATGCAGGTGTTGCCATTATTCCAGGGTAGATAGGAGGAGATACTAAGAAAATCACTTAGAGAAATTTGGGAAGGTTCTTGCAAGGAAGCAATGGCTTCTCACTATCCAGTTGGAGTCTTTTTGAGCTGCTGAGAGTCGGGGCCATTTCTGAGGATGCAGGGATGGAGCACTGCAAAAGTTCTTGGAAGAGCTTGAAATGCATTCTTTGTGTCTGTGACCAGGAGCTGTAAGGAGAATATGTCAACAACAGTTTCTTTGGAAGTCCTGGAAGTGGCAGGTGGGAGGGAATACTGGGGCTGCTCAAGAGGCTACAGAGAGAGAGAGAGAGAGAGAGAGAGAGAGAGAGAGAGAGAGACAGAGAGAGAGACAGAGAGAGAGAGAGAGAAAGAGAGAGAGAGAGAGGAGCAGAAAGGGAAGTCTACTTTCCCACGATTTTATAGAGCCGATAGGGCAAGGGGAAGCAGTTAGATTTGAGCTGCCCTAATGAGACACTGCTCCAGGTTGCTGCTTTCTACAGAGAAGAGATCCTAGGAGTAAGGAACTGTAAGGTGGGTAGGTTACTGGGTACTGAGGCTAAGGGAAGAATCAAGAATCAAGAGATCAGAGAGTACATCAGCCATGCAGGGAAACTATGAAATGATTCTTTTACTCTAATCTCCATTCCTGTTGCACTGAGTGTGGTACATTTACAAGTAGGGAAGGTGGAGTCAAAAATCAAGGGAAAGAAGGAAAGTGTGTGTGTGTGTGTGTGTGTGTGTGTGAGAGAGAGAGAGAGAGAGAGAGAGAGAGAGAGAGAAAGCTGATTATGCTGACAGTGACCTACTGTCTTGCAGTTCTCCAAGCGCAGCTGTGAGTCTAGGTTGGATGAGGCTGGGGATAGTTTTGTTATATGAGGGAATAAAGGATAAAATTGGACTTGTCTGGACTTTGTAAGGCATGAAAATGAGTTATAATTAATGAAATAAGATTTGTTCTTATAACTGAAATGACCAGGAAGTTAAGGGTGCATCCTCAGTAGATTATCCTGGGAGGATGAGGGGGCTTTGCTTTGAAGGCAGTGATGAGAAACAAAGTTATTTGCTATCACATTGAGAGAAACTCATTACATGTATTAGTTTTATATTTCTCTATCAGTTTTAATAAAAACACTTTTGGAATTTAGAGTTTTACTTAATTATGTGTATATATATATAATTTACGGATTTATATATATGTAAATATTTTCATAAATCCGTAAATTATATATACATAAATCCGTATATATATATATAAATCCGTATATATATATATAAATCCATATATATATATAAAATTTACAGATTTATGAAAATCCATAATGTGGATTACTGTGGTTATCCAATTTCTATGAAGAAGTATATATATATATATATGTGTGTGTGTGTGTATATATATATATATATATATATATATATATATGGTATGTACTATATATATAATATATATATAAGAAGTATATATATAATACATATAATAATATATAGTATGTACTTATCACATTATTATTATGTAATGTCCCACCTTATCTCTGGAAAATTTCCTTGTTTTGAAGCCAGCTTCATTTGTGATTAGTATAGCTACCTCAGCTTTTGATTAGTGTTATCAGGGTGTACTTTTCTTATCCCTTTACTGTTTATCTGTGAAGACATGTTTAAAATGGGTGTTTTGTAGACAACGTATAGTTGAGTCTTGTTTTTTCAACCACCCTGATTGTCTTTTTAGTTGGTATATGAGGATATTTACATTTTAAGTGGTTATTTATATCATCAGATTAATTCTACAATGTTTGTAACTGTTTTCTATTTGTTGCCCTTTTTCTTTTTTTAAAAAAAAAATTCCCACATTTTATGCCTTATCTGTATTTTTCTTTATTGTGGTAAAAAAAAGTATGAGACATATCTCTAAAAAGTTTTTAGGTGTATAGTACAGTATTGTTAACTAAAAGCACAGTTTCATACATCAGATCTCTAGGACTTTCTCATCTTGCATAATTAAAACTATACCCATTGAATGCAACTCCCCATTTCTCTCAACCCCCAGTCTATGGCAAATGTCATTCTACTCTGCTTCTATGAGTTTGACTATTTATTTACTTACTTTAGAGACAAGTTCTTGCTATGTTGCTCAGGCTGGAGTACAGTGACTATTCACAGGTGCGATTATAGGGGACTACAGCCTCAAACTCTTGGCCTCAAGTGATCCTCCAGCCTCAAATGATCCTCCCTCCTCAGCCTCCTGAGGAGCCAGAACTACAGGCATGTACCACCATGTCCAGCAATTTTGACTATTTTGTATACCTCATGTAACTGGAGTCATGTAGCATTTGTCCTTCTGTGACTAGCTTTACTTAGCATAACATCCTCGAGGTTCATCCATGCTGTTGTATGTGGCAAGATTTCCTTCCTTTTTAAAGCTTGCTATAGCTTTGATATCTGTCCTCTTAAATTTTATGTTGAAATTTGATCCCCACTTTTGAAGGTGGATCCTAATGGAGGCAGATCTCTCATGAATTGATTAATGCCCTTCCTGGTAGTGGGCTGGGGGCAGTGAGTCAGTTCTCACTGTATTAGTTGCCACAAGAGCTGGTTGTTAAAGAGAGCCTGGCACCACCCCTCTTGCTCCCTCTTGATTTTTATCCCTGTGGTCTCTGCGTATGATAGCTCCTCTTCACCTTCCTCCATGACTGGAAATAGCCAGAGTCTCTCCCCAGAAGCAGATGCTGGTGCCATGCTTCTTCTACAGTCTGCAGAATTTTGATCCAAATGAATCTCTTTCCTTTATAAATTAACCAGCCTCAGGTATTCCCTTTGTAGCAACACAAAGTTATTAAGACAGGCTGAATAATGTCCCATTGTATATGTATCATGTTTTCTGTATCCATTCATCCATCATTGATTCTACATCTTCTTTTTGTTATTAAGACAGGATCTTGCTCTGTCATGCAGGCTAAAGTGCAGTGGCATGACCATCGCTCATTGCAACCTCAAACTCCTGGGCTCAGGGGATCCTCCTGTTTCAGACTCCTGAGTAGCTGGGACTAGTGGCACATGCCAACCACATCTGGCTAACTTTTAAAAATATTTATTTTACAGATGGGGTTGTGCCTTGCTGCCCAACTGGTCTCCAATTCTTGGGCTCAAGCGTCCCTCCTGACTTGGCCTCCCAAAAGCTGGGATTATAGGCATGAGCCACTGCACTTGGCTGCACATCTTGATTAGAGTGAATAATGCCGCAATGAGCATGGAAGTGTGAATATCTTATCAAGATTCTGATTTTAACTCTTTTGAATAAATACTCAGAAGTGTAATTGCTGGATTATATGATAGTTCTTTTTTAATTTTCTGGGGAGCCTCCATACAATTTTTAAGCATATTTTACAGTGCATAGGATTACAATTTCTTTACCACCTCACTAAAAATTTGTTATTTTCTGTTTTTTTGATAATGACCATTCCAACAGGTGTGAAGTCTTATCTCATTGTGATTTTGATTTGCATTTTCCTGATGTTTAATAATACTGAGCACCCTTTTATATACTGTTGGCCATTTGTATGTCTTTATACAAATGTCTGTTCAGGTTCTGAGGCCATTTTTAAATTGAGTTATTTGCTCTTTTTGCTGTTGAGTTGTAGAAGTTATATATATATATATATATATATATATATATATATATATATACACACACACACATTCTCTGTATATGTACACACACACACACACTTTAGATATTAACACCTTATCAGATGTATGCTTTCTAAATATTTCTCCCATTCTGTAGGTTGCTTTCACTCTGTTGTTTCCTTTGCTATGCAAAACTCTTTCATTTGATGTAATTCTGCTTATCTACTTTTGCTTTTGTTGCCTGTGTTTTTGATGTCATATCTAAGAAATGCTTGCCAAGGCCAATATAATGAAGCTCTTCCCCTATGCACACTTCTAGGAGTATTACAGTTTCAGGTCTTATGTTTAGTCTTTAAGCCATTTTGAGTTGATTTTTGCATGTGGTATAAAATAAGTGTTCAATTTATTCTTTGCATATGAATATCCAGTTTTTCCAACATCGTTTGTTGAAGAGACTATCATTTCTCCATTGTGTATTCTTGGTACTCTTGTCAAACATCTATTGGCCATATATGAGTGAATTGATTTCTGGCCTTTCTAATCTCTTCAGTTAGTTCCCATGACTGTCTGTATGCCAGTTCCAATTCCGCACTGTTTTAATTACTGTAACTTTGTAATATGTTTGAAATCTGAAAGTGAAATGCTTCCAACTTTGTTCTTTTTCCTTAAGATTGTTTTGGCTATTTATAGTCCTTTGTGGTTTCGAAGTGGTTTGAAGCCACCACTCGAGCATGAGTGTGAGTCACCATGCCCAGCAATCTTGAATTTTGAGATTGTTATTCCTATTTCTGCAAAAAAATGCCAATGGGATTTTGACAGGGATTGAATTGAATCTGTGGATTGCTATGGGTAATGGGGACATTTTGACAATATTAAGTCTTCCAATTCATGATCATAGATGTCTTGCTATTTATTTCTTCTTCTTTTTAAATTTCTTTCAGTGATGTTTTGTAGTTTTCAGTGTACACATTTTTTCTTCTCTATTAAGTTTATTCCTGGGCATTTCATTTTTTGATGCTATTGTAAATTGGATTGCTTCTTAATTTCCTTTATAGGTATTTTGTTGTTAACATTTGGAGACACAGCTGAGTTTTGCATATTGATTTTGTATCCTGTGACTTTAAAATTATTAGTTTTAACAGTTTTTTATTTTAAAAGAATATCTTTAGGGGTTTCTACATATAAGATCATGTCATTTTTAAACAAAGATAGTTTTGTTTCTTCTTTTCTAATTTGGATGACTGTTATTTTCTTTTCTTGTCGAACTGCTCTGGCTAGGGCTTCTGGTATTATGTTAAATAGAAGTGGCAAAGTGGGCATCCTTGCCTTGTTCTTAGAGGATCTTAGAGGAAAACCTTTCAGTATTTTTACCATTGAATTTGATGTTAGCTGTGGGATTTTTATATATGACCTTCACTATGTTGAGATAATTGCTATTCTTAATTTATTGAGTGTATTTTTTTAACATGTAAGCATGTTGAATTTTGTCAAATACTTTTGATGTATCTATTGATATGATCATGCACATTTTTTTTTAATTGAGATAGGGTCTCTCTCTGTTGCCCAGGCTGAAGTGCAGTGGTGCAAACATGGTTCACTGAAGCCTCTGCCTCCTGGGCTCAATTAGATCCACTTGCCTCAGCCTCCTGAGTAACTGGGACTACAAGCATGCACTGCCACACCCAGCTAATTTTTGTATTTTTGTAGAGATGGGGTTTTTCCATGTTGCTCGAGCTTATGTCAAACTCCTGGGCTCAAGCGATCCATCTGCCTCAGCCTCCCAAAGTGCTGGGATTACAGGCATGAGCCACCACACCCAGCAACCATGTAATTTTTATCCTTTTTTCTATTCATGTGAAGTATCACATTGATTGATTTTTATATGTTGAACCATCTGGCATCCTAGGATAAATTCCACTTGGTCATGTTGTATGATACTTTTAATGTGCCATTGATTTCAGTTTGTTAGTACTTTGTTCAGGATTTTTGCTTTTATGTTCATCAGGGATACTGTCTGTAGTTTTCTCTTTTTGCAATGTCTTTGTGTGGCTTTGGTATCAAGGTAATTCTGGCCTCACAAAATGAGGTTGCAATTATTCCTTTCTCTTCATTTTTTTTTAAGGGTTTGAGAAGGATTGGTTTCAATTCTTTCTTAATTTCTGGCAGAATTAAGCCATGAAGTCATCTGATCCTGGGCTTTCCTTTGTTGAAAGGTTCTATCTGCTTACTTATTAGTCATCTGTTCAGTTTTTCTATTTCTTCATAATTCAGACTTGGTACGTTGCATGTTTCTAAGACAGTATCCATTACTTCATGGTTGTCCAATTTTTTGGCATGTGCTTATTTATAGTAGTCTCATATAATCCTTTGAATTTCTCTGTTATCAGTAAGGTCTCCACTTTTACTTCTAATTTTATTTATTTGGGTCTTTTTTCTTAGTTTAGCTATGGGTTTACCAATTTTGTTGGTCTTTTCAAAAAACCAACTCTTAGTTTCATTGACTTTAAAATTTTTTTGATTTTCTATTTCATTTATTTTTGCTCAGCTTTATTATTTCCCTCCATCTGCTAACTTTGGGTGTTGTTCTTTTTCTAGTTCCTTGAGAGGTGCTATTGGGTTTTTTTATTTGAAATATTTTTTTTCTTTTAGAATGTAGGCATTTATCACTATAAACTTTCCTTTTAATATTGCTTTTGCTATATCCCATAGGTTTTGCTATATTGTGCTTCTGTTTTCACTTTTCTCAAGGTATTTTCTAATACTCTTTTGATTTATTCTCAGACTCACTGGTTGTTCAAGGCTATTTTGTTTAATTTCTACACTTGTGAATTTTCTAATTTTTCTCCTGTTATTGATTTCTAGTATCATTCCATTGTGGTTGGAAAAGATACTTGGTATGATTTCAGTCTTCTTACATTTGTTAAAAGGTTTTTGTAACCTAACGTGATGTATCCTGGAGAGGGTTCTGTGTGTACTTGAGAAGAATTTGTATTCTGTTGCTGTTGGGTCAGAAGTTCTGTGTACATTTGTCAGAACCATTTGGTCTATAATGTTGTTCAGTCCTGTGTTTCCTTATTGATTTTCTGTCTGGGTGTTCCATTTGTTAGTCAAAGTGGGGTACTGAAATCTCCTAACATTATTGTAATGTATCTCCCTTCAGCTCTGTCAGTATTTCTTCATATATTTAGGTACTCTGGTGTAGGATGTATGCATATATATTAACAATTGTTATATGTTCATAGTGAATTATCACTTTTATGATTGTGTGTTATCCTTCTTTGTCTTTTGTGACAGTATTTCACTTAGAGTCTATTTTGTTTGATATAAGTATGGCCACTTATGCCTCTTTTGCTTGCCATTTACATGAAATATTTTTCTGTCTCTTTACTTTCAGTCTATGTGTGTGTCTTTTAATCTAAGTGAATCTCTTATAGGTAGCATATAGTTGGATCATGTATCTTTAAGTTCATTTAACCATACTATCTCTTGAGTAGAGAGTTAAATCCAATTACATTTGAAGCAATTATTGTTAGGAAAGAACTTTCTATTGACATTTTATCAATTGTTTTCTGTCTATCCTATAGCTCTTTGGTCTATCTTTTCCTCTCTTCCTATCTTTCTTGGTGTTTTATTGATTTTTTTATTGTCATGCTTTGATTGCTTTTTTATTGTTTATCTTCTAAAGGATATTTTTTGAGGTTACTATGTGGCTTACTTAAGACATTCTTTAGTTATAAGTCAATTTTAGCTGATAATGACTTAACTTCGATTTCTATAAAAAAAAAAAAACTAGACTTTTAAGTCTCCCTCATGCACATTTTATGTTATTGATGTCTCAAAATATATTTTTAATGTGTATACATTAATATATTTTCATAAGCATAGTTTTAAAAATATTTTTTCTTTTAACTCCTATGTTAGAATTAAGTGATTTACACACCAGCATTAAAAGATTATAATATTCTGTATTCATCTATATTATTTACCTTTATTAGCAAGGTGTATGTTTATATGTTTTCATGTTTCTATTTAGGGTCCTTTTTTCAGCTTGAAGAATTCTCTTTAGCATTTCTTGCAAGGCAGATCTAGAAATTATGAACTCTTATAGCTTTGGTTTGTCTGTTAAAGTCTTCATCTTTTATTCATTTTTGAAGATAACACTTTTGCTGGAATAGTATTCTTAGTTGGCAGTATTTTCTTTCAGCACCTTGAATATATCATGCATTTCCCTCTGGCCTATGAGATTTTTGTTGAAAAATCTGCTGACAGTCTTGTGAAGCCTCCCTTGTATAAAATAAGTTGTTTTTCTCTTGCTGCTTTCAAAATTTTCTCTTTGACTTTGGGTTTTGACGGTTAAATTATAATGTGTCTCAGTGTGAACTTCCTAGGGTTCATCTTATTGGAGCCCATTAGATATCCTGGATCTGGGTATTTATTTCCTTCTTCAGATTTGGGAAGATTTTAGCTATGATTTCTTTGAATAAGCTTTCTTTTTCTTTCTCTTTCTTCTCTCTGGTACTTCCATAATGCATATATTGGTCAGTTTGATGGTAACCTATAAGTATCTTAAGCTTTCTTCACTCTTTTACATTGTCTTCTTTTTTCCTCTTTGCTTGAATAATTTCAAATCACCTATCCTATTAAGTTTGCTGATTATTTGTTCTGCTTGCTCAAGGTTGCTGTTGAATCCCTCTAGTGAATTTTACCTTCCATTATTATTTTCTTTAGCTCCAAAATTTGTTTGCTTCTTTTTTATATTTTCCTTATCTTTTTTGAAATTTTTAGTTTGTTCACACATTGTTTTTCTGAGCTTATTGAGCATCTATGGCAGTTTTTTTTAAATTTGAATCCTCTGTCAAGTAATTTATAAACTTCCTTTTCATTAAGTTCATATTCTAAATATTTATCTTGGTTTTCTCTTTGGGCCATGATTTTCTGTTTGTTTTCCCCCTTGAGTCTTTGTGTTGGTATCTGTGCATTAGAAAAATAGCCACCTATCTCAGTCTTCAAGAACTAGCCATGTACAGGTAAAGGCCCTCACTATCACCCCAGACAAATATTCTGGGGCTCTCTCAAGCCTCCTTTGTGTATGCATCTTTTCTGGGCTTGTGCATGTAAATTCCCAATTGGAAAAAATTGCTGGTTTTATTTTTCAGGAATTTATAATCTCTTACTACTTCTGGTGTCCATCTGCTCTACTGTGGGCTTTTTAGAGAAACAGCATGCCCTGAACTGTTTTTGTTGTTGTTGTTCTCAGAGGCTCCCAGACATCTAGAGTATTCCAGATCCTGTCAGCACTCTGAGACACGCAAGATAGAATTCAGTCTGGCTGAATTCTGCCTTCAGATAGTCCCAGAAATGTTAGAATGTTTGATTTATGGTCTAGCTTCTTTCTTCCCTAGGGAGAAGCTGGGATTTGGGGGTTTCTACTGGCTCACTCTTTGCTGAGCTGGAGGAGCTGTGGCAAGTGTGTGCATACTAGTCCAAACCTCTGCCTTTGTTTTCAGCAGCTTCATACATGTGACCTTTTGCTGTCAGCATTCAGTTTCAGGCAAGACAAAAAGCAATCTCTCAGGAAGCCTGCAGAAAAGTTAGAGTGTTGAACATACATATCAGTCTTTTTCTTCTTTACCAAGGAAAAATCTGGGAGTTGGGGGATTATGTGGCACTGTGGCACTGATCATGCGGCCCTGTGCATAGAATAGAATTTATTGTGAGAGGGTGCCTCAAATTTTCCTATTGGCTTTGACTGGTTTGCCTTCGCCTGTGGTACAGGAACTTCTCAAGTGGTTTATGGATTTCTCACAAAGGGAATTTGTCTGGTTGCTGTTGTTAAATTGATGTGTCCATGGGGGGCAGGAAGGTCCAGCCTTCCTATTCTGCTGTCTTGCTCCTGTATGATTTTAAAATAGATATATTTTATAGTTCCATTTATCTCCTCTTTTAGGATATTGATTATACATTTTACATAAAAATTTTAAATGATTTTCCTAGAATTTGCAACTAATCTAAGCCAACTTTCAAATAACATAATACTGCATTATGAGCCGGACAGAGAGATTATAACAAAATAAGTTCAGTTCCTCCCTCCTTTTCCTCATAATATTCTTGTCATTCAATTGTCAATATACTACAGTCATCCAGTGTATTATTGCTATAATTACTTCAGACAGTTACCTATTCTATCAGTTAAGAATAAGAAGAATATAAGTGTGTTTTATCTTCATTTATTCCTTCTCTGATGCTCTTTTGTTCTTTCTATAGATCCAAGTTTCTGACCTATATCATTTCTTTTTCTTTGAAGAACTTTTTTGAATGTTCCTTGCAGGGCAAGTCTGCTGATGACAGAGTTTACTTGTTTGGGAAAGTCTTATTTCTAATTAATTATTGGAGGCTAATTTTGCCGCTCATAGATTTCTAGTTTTTTTTTTTTCTTTTAACACTTTAAATAATTTATGCTTTTAATATTGTGAAATGTACATTTGGTCTTTCTCCATGTTTCCTGGTACATAGATAGCCTTTAAAACCCTTGCAGTCTCTTAAGTGATAAATACCTTTTTGCATGCTAATGACATGACTGGTGGCTGGGGGCTTCTAGGTAACCTAAGATTGGGGCTGGTTGCCAGGGGAACCAACCATATGATTAGAGGATTGGAACTTTCAGTCCCACCCCATGACCTCCAGGAAAGGGAGAGGGGCTTAAGGTTAAGTTGATCACTAATGGCCAATAATGTAATCAATCATATGTATGTGACAAAGCCTCTATAAAAACCTAACAGCACTGGGTAGGTTGAGAGAGCTTCTGAGTTGCTGAATACATGGATGTTTCTGGAGAATGGCTCACCTGGGGAAGGCATGGAACCTCAACATCTTTTCCTGCATACCTTTTGCCCTGTGCATCTCTTCCATCTGGCTGTTTATCTGTACTCTTTGTAATATTCTTTATAATAAACCAGAAAACATAAGTGTTAGTCCGAGTTCTGTTAGCCATCCTAGCAAATTAATCCAATCCAAGATTCAGTCTTGGGAATGCCCAAAAGAGAGGAAAGATAGAGGGCTGAAGTTCACTAATTGCCTTTTCCTCAGATCACATAAGGCTCTGAACGATAGACCCTTGTTACAGACAGCATTCTGAAAAATATTTCAAAACAGTTACATCCCCCTCCTCTACCCAAAAATATGTGGGAATTTTTCTTTGATATGCACCTTGAAAATCTGTTGGAGTTCCTGGAAGTAAAACCCACAAAAATGGGGCCTCTCTAAAATTAGGATCTCAGGAGTTTTTAACACTCAAACTAATACTCAACTTCAATGAGTCAACAAAATTACCGTTTAAGTGTTCCTACTGAGTTACTGAGTCTAGTGGCTTCAGCTTCAAGTAAGCTGATTTCAGCCATGACTCTGTATTAGCTTGTCTCTAGATTTCAAGGTGTCTATTAGCCCTGTCACCTTAATTCTCTGATGAAACTAAGAAAAGTCATTAATTTTCAGTTTGTATAACTTTTGCCTTGTGAGGATGGGAATGATGACATCAAATCTCTTTATATATCGGAGTTCAAACTGTAAGTGTCTCCTCATTTTCTTTTAAAACTCTTCATAGTATCATGAAATTCCCCTTTATCTCCCAAGTTTCTCTCCAGGGAGTTGCATCCCATGCTCCTCCCCATGCTAGTTGCTCTCTCATCTTGCTTCACAGCTGCCATCTCAGTGCTTGGTGCTTCCTTTCTTGCTTCTCTGGATTTATTCCAACATATTTTTTGGTTCCCATCCTTATTTTGCTATAGTTTATTTTCACAGCTCTCTAAATAAAGGAATATGGGAAATAACTCTCTGAGTCTGTATCTGAAAATGTCTCCTAGCACCCAATAATACTTTTGATGTCCTTCTGATTTTTGTTCTGAAAGTTTATATTACTATGTCTAATCTTTAAAAAAAAAACCCTTTGTAATGAGCACTAACTATACTTTCATCTCCTGATTTATGTACTTTAGCATTGGGATATTTCCTTGACTTCTTTGATAATCCTATTTCTGCTTTCTTGGATGTCTCCTTTTGTGACTTGTATTATTCTTGTTTTGGACTTTCTGAATTCATATCTACCTGATTCATCTCTCTCCATTCCCTTCTTTTTCTTCTTACTGTACTTTCACAGAAACATTTTCTCAATTATATCTTCCAAATACTCTATTAAATTTAAAAATTTTAGTAATTATAACTGAAAATTATAAGAATTGTTCAATCTTCAGTCAGGGTGTTTCTTTTCTGATTGGTCATTTTTGTTTGTTTGTTTTGGTTTCATTTTTGAGACTGGGTCTCTCTGTGTTACCTAGCATGGTCTCAAACTCCTGGGCTCAAGTGATCCTCCCATCTTGGCTTCCCAAAGTGCTGGGATTACAGATGTGAGCCACCATACCTGGCCTGATTGTTCCTTTTTTATAACATGTTTTATTTGTTGATGCACTATCTCCTCTAAACATTTTTGTTCTTCCAATAAAAGGTTTTGTTTAAGTTTTATTCTGTTCCTTCCAATTAAAGGATGTAAAGTATAAAAAAAGATAATAATTTAAAAATATTATTAAAATAATAAAAATATTAAAAATTTTTAAGAAGTTTATTCTATTCTTTAAATATTGTATACTATTTAGGATAATATTTTTCCATTTTTAAATCTTGGTCTTTCACCTTCATACTGAAGCTTTCTTCAAATATTTGATAATCCCTGCTTGTTTATTTATATATTATCATAAAGCAGTTATATGTGTTAATGGGACTTTCATTCACATTATAAGAACATATTTGTTCACAGATAGACTTTGCTTTCAGGTGACCATGCAGAGAGGTTAGTGTTAAAGTGGAGAACTTCTACATTATAGTTTCCATATTTAACAAATAAAAATATGGGACACACAGTTACATTTGAATTTTAGATAAACAACAAATAATTTTTTAGTGTAAATATTTTATGTACAAGCCCACCCTAATGCCATTATATGAAGGTATTTGCTCAGGACCGGTCAGTTCCTTTTGAAGGGAACCCTCTAATTCTTTGCCTAGGGGCAGAAACTTGACTGTTAAATTTGTGATATATTTGTGTGTACACGTGGGAAAGGGGTAGGGTTGGGAGTTGAATGTTTTGTACTTACCCATTTTCAACCGATCTTTATTTGTAGTACTATTTCTCACTCCTGTCCTCTGCCAGACCTTGCATTTCCAAACATAATGTGTCTCTGTGATTCTCTGACTATCATGGGCTACTGTCTTAACTGCATCTCTGTCAATGCATCTTTTAGGCCAGAGCTTCCGAACTAACATGCCCAGGTAGATTACAAATATATTGTAATATATTGAAAATTTTACACTTTTTATGATGATAAAAATTTCAAAGCATTTTCACTATCTTTTAAAAAATTTACAAGTTAAATTTTTAGCTAACATTCTTTGACTTTCTGCTTTTTGTACTTGTTACTTTAATACATATAACTCCATGCAGAGCACTGTTTGTCAGAGAGTGTTGAGAAATATTAAGTTTATGAATATTGATGAATGCTGAGTGTATGGTAGAATATATTGTTTGCTAGGAAGAACGATGGCAAGGAAAACCTAGCTGAATCCCTGCCAAGTGGAAAACCATTTGGGGCATTCCAAAGGGGCAGGACAATGTATAAATATCATACACCAGTTAAAACAATTCTTTGAGATATCTGACCCTGCCCCTGTGGAACCCTTGTAGAGGATACCTTTTAGTTTGTCTGTAATCAGTGGTAAGTGGGTAACAGCTGCCTACCTGGTATATTTTTGAGTTATGAGAAAATACAGAACACCTGTTTGTTAATAATAATTACCTGTTCAGAGACACTAACTACATGGGTCAGAATCTGCTCAGGGCCTTCAGACTGGAATGATGTCAGCCCCTGAGGCTCTCAGTTCAGAAGGCTGTTGGTCCCCGAGATAGACCCACTTTGCTCTTCTGTCTGGATGTCTGCCTCTCATTGCCTTCAGTGCCGCCTGGGTGGGGGCCTTTCTGGCAGAGCTGGTACCTGGTAAGACAGCAACAGAACATCCAACTTACAAAAATTTACTTTTGTAGTAATTTTTTTCAATAAGTTTCTTTAGTTTGAATCTGAGTATAAAATTATAATACTATAGCAGACCACTTTTGGCTAGTGTGGCATATCATGCAGAGCCTTTGGCAAACCAGGCTCAATTTTTTTCTTCCTCAGTCAACTAGCCCTAGGAAATGCCTAGGAGGCCCTGAGTAGAATTACTGAAAGGAGAAAAGACACCACAGCAAGAGCAGAAACCGTATGTTCAAAGAATTTACTTGTGACTTTAGGTCTTGCTACAGTCCAGGCTTGTATATCTCATTTTTACATGCCACTATTAGGGCTTCCCAGATACAGAGTTTATGATGAAGAGTCGCATCTCATGGTACACATCTCACTGTTAAGTCGCAGCCTCTACCAAGAAGACTGGCAGGAAGAGCATATCTGTTTTGTATAAGGAAGATACTTATCTTCTAAAAATGGACTGGCGTGGCTCCAAAATCCTACAAGTTTATTGTGAATCTTCAATCAAGGATTGCCACTGAGTGAATACAAGTCTGTTCTTCTGTAGACCTTTGGATTACTGATAGAGCTTCTGGATTCCCTACTCCAATTGCTGGGTTAGGAAGAAGCTTACACTGTAGACTGGGTTAGCATGAATGTCTTATTGTGGTCTGGCTTCTACTTAAAGTTGGCAGCCTTGTATGTTATTTATTTAATGAACTGAAGGAAGACACACATGCAGACATTTTCTCCAAAGTTTGTAAAATCCTACCCCATGTTACATCTCTGTTGTAGTGATAATGAAGTAAGGTGCAGAATGATTGTCTTTCACCTTGGAGGGGATATCCTGGTATGCCTCAGATTCTGAACTCCCTGAGACTTCAAAGATCTATTAGGAGACTTAACTTCCCAGGGAATTACCTCTCCAAGGGCCTAGGGTTCCCACCACTCTTTGCTTACTATCTAGGGTAACTGCTACTCACTAATTATTACAGACATTTAAATTAAAAGCACAATGAGATATCACCTCATAACTGTTAGAATGGTCATTATTAAAACTGCAAAAAATAGCAAGGGTTGGTGAGGTATATAGAAATTGGAACTCTGTGTATTGTTAGTGAAGATACAAAATGATGCTACTGCTATGGTAAACAGTATGGAGGCTTTTCAAAAAATTAAAGATAAAGTTACCATATTGTATTAGTCTGTTCTCCCACTGCTATAAAAATGCTACCTGAGACTGGGTAATTTATAAAGGAAAGAGGTTTAACTGACTTACAGTTCCATATAGCTGAGGAAGCCTCAGGAAACCTACGATCATGGTGAAAGGTAAAGGAGAAAGAAGCACCTTCTTTTCAAGTCAGCAGGAGACAAAGAGTGCACAAGGGAAACTGTCACTTTTAGGCCATCAGATCTCGTGAGAACTCCCTCACTATCAGGAGAATACCATGGGGAAACTGCCCCGTTATCCAGTCACCTCTCTCCAGTACTCTCCCTCAACATGTGGGGATTAGAACTGATGAGATTTGGGTGGGGACACAGAGCCAAATCATATCACATATGATCCAGCAATCTTGCTTCTGGGTATATATCCAAAGGAATTGAAATCAAGATCTTGAGATATCTGTACTATTTTGTTTATTGCATCATTATTCATAGTAGCCAAGATATGGAAACAAGCAAAATGCTAATTGATGGATGAATAGATAAAAAGCATGCGATTTGTATACATACTGTGTGTAGAGGGAAACATGGATCATGATCTAGGGCAGCTACTAGCATTGATTTGTGAGTTTTGTCTCAAAATCTTTCTCACGTATTTTCTGTGTCTTCTTTTTTTGAGGTACATTCTCCTACACTTATACATATAGGTAAATACTATATGTTAATGGTTTTCCAAATCTTGAGTTTGTTTTTATTTAGTTATTCTACTGACTGAATCTAGTATCTACTGCAAATATGATTAAATATTTTCCTCATTCCTACTCCACCTGTTGGGTTAGGAAGCTATGTCTCAGGAAATAAAAGCAGTGTGTATAAATGGTTCCTTCTTTTGTCATTTCTACTCTATGATTCTGTGTGGGTGGCACTGGGTATCTATAGAACTTAATACAAGCAAGCAATAGCTGCTGAGGCTTCCAAAGCTATGTCACTTACCAAACTCCCTTCTCTGCAAGAACCCTGGAGAGGTATGTATTAGTTTGTGGCATGCTGTTGGTTTTGGCAGGTATTCTTCACAGTTCACAGTTTGGGACTATTCTTAGTTTATCCAGCGTTTTCTTTTCTTTTTTCTTTGTTATTTTGTAGGTGCATCTAGTGTAGTGAAATCAAAACAGCTTTATCATGACGTGTTTGGCAGGAATCCCGTTTTAATTAGGCAAGAGATTGAAAGGAATATTTTGTATTTATCTCTTTCAGAGTACTTGCAATAAAACGAAAGTAGAATTACTTTTAACTTACATAGCTTTTAATTATTTTTTGCATGCCAGTGGGGCTCAATCAATACCAACATAAAGAGAATGAATTTAATAAATATAAATGAATGATGATCTAATTTTGGATCTAACTAATAGAAAATGTAAATGACAGCTTAATCCTCCACGTTGTTTATTAAATGTGATAAATATAGCCTTTTCCCTGAATAGTACTCCTGAGGAAACTTCTCATTTGGAGACTCATATAAAATTATGATAAAATCTTCCCTTTTCCCTGAATAATCTTCTCTTTAAAAAATCCTTAGATGCTTAATAGGCTCAACAGTATATTAAGAATAAATGGCTTCCCTAGGGCTATGGAGTGGAAATGAAAGTATTATGAGTATTACGACTAGCAGAAATATTTAGGTCATAAATGGAAATGTCACAGTCTCCTGGAACTGTTTGCTTTGCAGATTTATGATTTTAGTTATTTATACCTTGCTTTGTTTGTAAAAGGATTTCAGACAGCTTACCAAAATAAAGAAAATAAAAACAAATAAGTGAGGGAATCAAGGTAAAGAGAAGAAACTATGGAAAAAACAAGATGAAACAAGGAGGAAACAAGGAGTGAGCGAATGTAATATTTGTTGCAAGATTCAGTCTACTTGCTAAAAGTGGGTATTTGGCTATTTGGCTCAGAGCCTTCTAGCAGCCAAAGTGAAGAAGGAAGAGTTTCAAGATTCACAAACTGATTAAGAGGTAATCCAAGCTGCCTCTCAGGGGACCTGCACAGTAATCCTGGTACTAAAATACCAGGTTTAAATGTAATGACTTGTTTTCTTAACAACATAAGTAGGATGAAGAAAACAACAAATTTCACAGAGAAATTTCTTGGAAACTCCTTTAATGAAGTTCAATGGCATAACACTAAAAAATAATTCATTTAACATTTATTCCAGCAGAGACTAGAATGGTACAGTTCAGGTACAGACTCCTACTGGTGTATAGAGTATTAGAGTATTCAAAGGAAGTAATGAATTATGTATTCATTTCATAGGTGATATATTTAAATTTTAATAATTGTTTGAAATTTAAATATGACACATGTATATTAAAAATCAAGTAATATGGATACATTGTTTAAATACCCCGTCCACCTTTACTCTCCAGTAGTACTCATTAAAAATTTAGATTTCTTTCTTTATATAAACAAATATATTAATGTTTAAGTGTGTGTGCACATGAACACATCTACACACCCCCCCACACATGAATAGAGTTAAATTCTGGTTTCCACCACTTACAATTTTAGAGGCATCATTTTTTGGTCACATACTTGGTGTAGGATGCAGCTGCTGGTCCACATGGACCAATGGGATAATTTTGTTTAGACAGAGTGCTTTTCATGCAGAGCACTCCAAACAGACATCTGCCAGGGCATTTACTCAGGGATGCTGCAGTGGAGCAGTTGGGCAGGTCAAGCTCTGGTTCACCTATGGTCTGAATGTTTTTATGTCCTCCTACAATTTGTATGCTGAGATCCTCACCCTCAAGGTGATGGTGTTAGGAGATGGGGCTTTTGGAGGATGATTAGGTCATGGGAGTAGAGTCATCATGAATGTGATTAGTGCCCTTGTAAAACAAGCCCAAGAGATACTCCTTGCCCCTTCTGCCATGTGAAGACACAATGAGAAGACAACATCCATGGATCATGAAACAGGCCTTCACCAGACATTGAGTTTGCTGGTGCGTTGATCTTGGACTTCCCATCCTCCAGAACTATGAGAAATAAGTTTCTGTAGTTTATAAGCTACACAATTTATAATGTTTTGTTATAGCCACTCATAATTTTAGTAGGGTTTACTTACAAAATTCATAGTCAAACCTCCTAATTTTAAAATTCTTTATTAAAAATTTTAAAATTATTAATTTCTTTGCTCATGATTGGAAGCTGCAGAACATGAGACATCTATGATGTCAGCCTTTCAGGGCAGAGAGCACAGTAGTAATAGTGAAGCAAAAGAAATTACAAATGTAGAAATTGAAAAATAAAAGATGAACAGAGATTAGGAAAAATAAGAGGGAAAAATAAATATCAAATTCTAAGGGTAAAAATATTTTTAAAGAAAATAAAAGCAGGAAAATAAGGTTTTTTTTTTAATACTTCTTTTTTATTTTCAATTCAGGGGAGTACTTGTGTAAGTTTGTTACAAGTGTACATTGCTTGGAGCTAAGGTTTGGTTTTCTATTGATCCTATAACCTAGATAGTGAAAATAATACTGAATAAAAAGTTTTGCAGCCCTTGGCCCCTACCTCCTTCCATTATTTTGGAGTCTCCTGTGTTTGTTGCTCCCATCTTTATGTCTGTGTGAGCCAAAAATGTTGCTCCTACTTA
Source organism: Cacajao melanocephalus (assembly GCA_963573385.1). Lineage (NCBI taxonomy): Eukaryota > Metazoa > Chordata > Mammalia > Primates > Pitheciidae > Cacajao > Cacajao melanocephalus. The sequence goes on along the minus strand of CAUYLG010050849.1, from coordinate 90,805 downwards.
TAAGTGAGTACTATTTGTTCTTCTGTTTGTCTGTTAGCTCGCTTAGGATAATGGCCTCCAACTACATCTGTGTTGCTGCAAAAGATATGATTTCATTCTTTTTTGTGGCTGCATAGTGTTCCATGGTGCATATGTATCGTATTTTCTTTATTTAATCCACCATTAATGGGCACCTATGTTGATTCTATGTCTTTGCTATTATGAATAGTATTTATGTATGAACATAAATACATACATGTTTTTGAGAGAATGATTTATTTTCTTTTAGATGTATATCCAGTAATGGGATTGTTGGGTCAAATGGCAGTTCATGTTTTAGTTCTTTGAGAAATTTTGAAATTGCTTTCTACAGTGGCTGGACTATTTTGCATTCCTACCAACAGTGTATAAGCATTTCCTTTTCTCTACAATCTCACCAACATATTAATATTATTATCATTATTATTATTTTACTTTTCAGTAATAGCCATTGTGATTGGCGTGAGAAAGTATCTTGTGGTTTTGGTTTGCATCTCTATGATAATTAGTTATGTGAAGCATTTTTTCATGTTTATGTCCTTTGCCCACTTTTTATATGAGGCTCTTTGTTTTTTTTTTCTTGTTGATTTGTTTTAAGTTCTTTATAGATTCCGGATATTAGGGCTTTGTTAGATGCATAATTTGCAAATATTTTATCTCATTGTGTAGGCTGTTTACTCTGTTCTTAGTTTGCTGTTAAGAAGCTCTTTAGTTTAATTAGGTCTCATTTGCCTATTTTTCATTTTGCTCCACTTGCTTTTGGGGTCCTCATGATAAACTATTTGCCTAAACTAATGTCTAGAAGAGCATCTATTAGGCTTTCTGCTAGAATTTTTATAGTTTGAGGTCTTACATTTAAGTCTTTAATCCACCTTGAGTTAATTTTTGTATATGGTGAAAAGTAGAAGTTCAGTTTCATTGTGCAAATGGTCAGCCAGTGGAAAATAAAGATCAAACAAGCAAATGGTTACTAAAGTAAGGATAGAAAGATAACAAATATTACAATATAAATTAAAAGTAAAAGTAACACAAAAATAATACCAAGTAAACAATCTAGAGTTTTAGAAATCAAAACAAAACCAAAACTGATTTAGTTATATAAATTATACCCAAACAAGAAAAGAAAATAGAAAAAAAGTAAAGAATGGAAGAAAAAAAGGAAGACAGACAGACAGTTGACTACTGTAGGTAAGTAACTTAAGAAAATCCTGAGGTGGCTCTCTTGCTAGCTCCTCATAGGAAAAAAACAAAAATAGCTGACTCTCATATGATGCCCTTAAACTCTGGCACTTTAATTCAAACCTGCAGGCACAAACTTTTAGGCACTCTCTCATAGTCTCAGGGGTAGTGGTTTTTTATTTCAAACAGATGGTAGTCTGTGGTATTCCTGGGTGGTCCATGAAGCTATTAACATTGCCTTTAAATACTTTTCACACAACTGTACTATGGGAGTATTATAAAAAGTTGGAGAAAAATTACAAACATCCATAGAATTTATAAGCTGTTCAGTAATCCAGGGCAAAGAATGCCACTTCCCCATTGACAGTAATAGTTGGCATATTAGTTGGAGTTGTCTCTAAAGTAAACTTTAGAACAATCTACTTTGGATTTCTCACTTTATAAAAATAATTCGGTATTTTTTAAATGTAGATGAGAAAACAAAAACAAACAAACAAACAAATAAATAAATAAATAAAAAGAAAAAGGAAGAAGAAAAAGAAAAGGAAGAAAGAAAAGGAAGTACTAGAAAATGCCTCTTCAAGGCCATGGTTCTAATCAGTGTACATCTGTAGATAGCAATGCCGTTTTTCCATTACTGATTTTTATATTTGGGGGCAACAATCTTTAAGGTATAACTACAACAGTAAGTAAGTATGACTGCAAAATTCAGTAACCCTTGCTATGCTTGTTTCTCTGAGTCTCTGTTTCATTTGTTCTAAGAGTTGCCCAAAATAACATATGAGAGAATAGTATCAAAAACTACTCAATGTGGACTCAAATGCCATAAAACTCTAGACAGATAAACTGTTACAGTGAAATTTGTCATAACTCAGCGTCTCCAATGTGAACTGATACTTGATCTGTGGGGTGATCATATGTGTGTATGTAGCTTCCACCTTGGTATGCTTATGTTTTATAGACTTTTGTACCTTTGGCAACAAATCTGCTTTCCCATGGCTTTCTCCTACTGTTAATGAAGTGGGAAATAAAATATGCTTTTTAAACTTCCCTTGGGGTTTAAATAAAGTTAGATTATGACTAGGCAACCAACAACAGGAAACAATGAGAAACAAATGGCAAATTCTTGCAAGTCAAGTCCTTCCTTTAAGGTCAACTCTGGCACATACACTGCATAGCAGCTAATAATAATATAAAAGAAATAAGCAAAGCCCTGCAAGCCTTTTGCTACTTACCACTATTTCTTCTGCCCTCCACATCTCAGGCTTTGTAGCCCTGGGAGATAGGTGGTTGTCAATGTTAATCTTATTTAGTAGGTGGAAACATGAAAATTAATGTAAACTGATTTACGTAACTGTGAGTTTCTTAAGGACAGGAATTGTATTCTATTGGTACTCTGAATCTCCAGACAGAGAACAATGCCTAACTTATATTAGTTGCCCAAGAACAACATAAGGCCATCTTCATACATTTGTAGCATACATATATACTGTTCTGCCATCCCCTATCATGGAGAAGATAAAAAATAGTGCTACAGACACAAAACTCTGAACCTTCCACAAAACATAGAGCTCTTTTAGGACTGTCACCTACTTGTTCCAGGTTGGGAAATGTTTTGGAGAATATGAAAACATCTTGATTTTCAGATGATGCAAGAAACCAGAAAGATTTGCATGAGAAACAGTAATATGAAACCAAAGTATCCAATCAGGAAATGTTATTATTTTATCTTTCATATTTCTTACTTTGGGAATTAATGAACAAAACAATTTTCAATAGAACTAATGATCCATGAGATGCAACATAGTGAAAAATGGCTGGAGTCATTTACAGTCACCTGATATTTGTTGAATTGTCTATTATGTCAGGCTTGTGCTAAGCTTTGGTAATATTGAAATGAGTTAGACAAATATGGTCCCTGTCCTCATAGAGCTAACATTTTAGAGGAGGAAATAGGCAAAAATTAACTAACCAAACAAGTATCTTAAGTGGGTCATAGGAAAGAAACACAGCACTGAGATGGGGCAGGGCAGTGGAGGAGGAGGTTCCAGAGAGACTTGACTAAGGACTGGGACCTGACTAGGTAACAAAGGCTGAGGTCAGAAGGGATCCCAGACCTTGGAGAGGAATGTTCCAGAACCATGAACTTACAGAAGCAAAAGTTTTGAGATGGGAGAGAATTTGCATGTTAGATCTAGGTCTGAATATAAACATGGCCATTTATGAGCATAAGCAGGCAATTTCCTTCATCTAGGACTCTTAGTTTTACATTTGTAAATTCAAAATAATAATGTCTATGTTGAAAATTGACATGAAAGTTAAAGTTTTCTGTGGCAAAGTGCCCAAGACATTTCAGACCTTCAGAAAATGTTTCTTTTCAGCCAACGTTTTGTAACTTCTGATGAATTCCTTACAAAAGTCCTAGCAATAACAGTGACAACAAAATGTTAACACTTCCCAAAGATGTGTCATTTTTTTCCAAGTACAGCTTACTGTAAAAAAAAAAATAAATAAAAAAAACCAACAACGAGTCTTGGAAACTTTAAACAGGATTCATCTGTACCCTAACAACTGTGAAGATCACAGATTACCATGCCTAGTTTTTAATCCAAATATATTTCAGTGACTGCAAAAAATCAAGAAAGAAATGTAACAGATTGAATTCTTTACTTGGTGAGTTTTCAGTAATAGATTAGCGTGTATTTAATGGACTTTTCAGCATGAGTGAATTTAATCTCTTTTACATTAAACAGACTCTTATACAAGACTTCACAATGCTGCTGTATCACCACCAGGATTATTTTACTATCTATAGATGTTTTACATTTTAAAGAGCCCTACAAAAACATGTGGCTGTTTATATGACCTCTCTCATAACTATTTCAGTTGGGTTTTGTCAACCAATTGTAATTCTTGTTTTCTTAACAAGCAAGTAACCTTCCCTTTCTCGGAACAAGAACATTTCATGCATTTAACGATTAGAGCAATTTAAGTCCTGAGCGAACTCTGTTCACCAAAATATATTCCTCTGAGGCAAAACCACAGCCGTAAATTGACCCACAAAAAAGTAATCCCTGGGATTAGTGTCTGTATAACCTCTGTGTTCTGCTGACAACTAAATGAGCGTACATGAGCACTCTTCATAACACACATCCTCAACACACAGACACACAAATGCACAAGGCAGTTGGCATAAACCCGAACTGAAGTGGTGGCTGTCATGATTGCATAAAGGCTTGAGGATAGAAATCAGTTCTGGATTAACAGGAACTTAGATCCCTTGAGTATGTGGGAAAAGACATGCTTTTTTCTAGGAGTGTTCAGCTCTGCCTTGGATGTGAACAGCAGGTAGCTATGTCCTCTTGCCACTGAGACCTCCAGTTAGCACGATTGAGGTGGCTAGGAAGAGTTAATGGGGAAGAAGGTGTTTCTACTCCATACAGGTTTGCAGACGGGTGAAAATTGCAATTTGGAGCTTGTGGTGTTGCCTAAGAGAAGAAAAGTGGAAAACAGGAAGTTTGCCTGATGGGAGAGCATGGAAACCCAACAGAAACCAAAACTGTGGCACAGGTGAAGTAAAGCAAACTGAAATAACTCGTAGACAAAGATAGGGTGAGTCATCTGGGTTTAAAAAATACTATTTTAAGAGAATGAGAAAAAATTATTGGTCGAAATTATTCCCAGGAATGTGGAAATTGTTTCTAATAATAAGGGAAAATGAAAGGAGATACCTGTGGATTGCGATTAAAGGTGATTAAAAAAAATTGGATACCTGTGAAATATCCAATTTTAAAATAAATATTACCTTTGTAATATTTATCTCACTAAGAACTGGGACCTGACTAGGTAACAAAGGCTGAGATCAGAAGGATCCCAGACCCTGGAGAGGAATATTATCTCTTACAGAAGCAAAAGTGACTTTTGAGATAAATATTGAACTTACAGAAGCAAAAGTGACTAAGTGAGATAAATATTACCTTTGTAACATTTGGTCAGCCAAATTTGTGTTTCCATTTTTTCTTTTCTAGTGACATTTCTTTGGTGAAATTCTTGCCTAGAATACCTTCCACCTCTCTGTTTATCTAAATTTCATTATTCCTGTTAAAATATTTCCTCCTCTGTTAAATTTCTTTTACTGACTCTATTCTCAGTAATCTCACCTTCCTCTGACTTTCCTTAGCTACTCTTTTATTACTGAGCTGTAAATCCTAACTGAATTTAAAAGGAGAAATAGAGTCAAATTGGTTGTGAAATTGGTAGACTGACGATCCCTTTCAGGTACTATGTGCAAGAATTGTTAAGTTTTTGTTTTGGGAGCAGCAGGAGGGAGGAGTTTTGTGGAAGTTAAGTGGTGAAAACATGATTCCTATGTAGGGCACGGGATTGAATTTTTCTTCTTCTAGTCTTTAGGGTCTACTTTGAGCCCAGTGACAAGAGAACTGGAGGCTAGAAGCTGGAAGAACTGTAGTTATGAAAGACTTGTTGAGACATTAAATACATGAAGCATTGCTTTGGGGCCCATCAGATCACTTATAGCATATTTTTTTTTACGAGAGGACAAACTCTAATTCTACCTCCAGCTCCTTCTTCAGCTACAGAGTTCAATGTTGTGTTGTCACTTTAAGAGTCAGAGGGCCACTGCTGTGGGGTTACTAAGCATGCCAGATTGTATTCCATTGTATAGCTCCAGGAACATAAGTGTTGGAGTGGTACCCAGTTGAAGAAGACAGAGCTGATGAGGCACGCAATCAGATGGGTCACAAAAAAATGCAAGACCCCAAACAAGACTCCCAGAAATATATAGGGGAGTTCCAAAATAAAGGAGAAGGGGATGGGGAGAGGCTTAGTATCTGCATAAGCAAATAGAGGCTACAAATCCTAATAATTTGGCATAAATTTCAATATGATTTTATTTCTGATCATAGCCTAGTATAGTCACTTCCAGCTATTTCATTTACAACTTTCCAACGTAATACAGTTTTCTCTTAACAAAACCATGAGATTCAGTGGTACATGTGCAAGTTTGTTACACAGGTAAGCTTGTGTCATGGGGATTTGTTGTACAGATTATTTCATCACCCAGGTACTAAGCCTAGTAACCAATTGTTATTTCTTCTGATCTTCCTCCTCCCACCTTCTGCCCAGGCTCTGCTGTTCCTCTCTTTGTGTCCATGTGTTCTTGTTGTTTAACTCCCACTTAAAAGTGAGAACATATGGAATTCGGTTTTCTGTTTTTTCGTTAGTTTGCTAAAGATAATGGCCTCCAGGTTCATACATATTGCTATGAAGGACATAATCTTATTCTTTTTTATGGCTGCATAGTATTCCATGGTGTAAATCTTCCACATTGTCTTTATCCAGTCTGTCATTGATGGGCATTTAGGTTGACTCTATGCCTTTCTTATTGTGAATAGTGTTGCAATGAACATAGGTATGCATGAGTTTTTATGGTAAAATGATTTGTATTCCTTTATGTATACACCCAGCGGTGGGATTGCTGGATTGAATGGTCGCCCTCTTTTTAGCTCTTTGAGGAATTGCTGCACTGCTTTCCACAGATGTTGAACTAATTTACACTCCCAAAAATAGCATATATGCATTCCTTTTTCTCTGTAACCATACCAGCATCAGTTATTTTTAAACTTTTTAATAATAGCCATTCTGACTAGTATGAGATGGTGTCTTATTGTGGTTTTGATTTGCATTTCTTTAATGATCGGTGATGTTGGGCTTTTTTTCATGTTTCTTGGCTGCATGTATGTCTTCTTTTGAAAAGTGCCTATTTATGTCCTTTGCCCATTTTCTAATGAGTTTGTTTTTTGCTTGTAAACTTATTTAGGTTCCATATTGATGCTGAATATCAGACCTTTGTCCTTTGTCAGATGCATAGTTTGCAAATATTTTCCCCCATTCTGTAGGTTGTTTGTTTAAACTGTTGATATTTTCTTTTGCTGTGCAGAAGCTTTTTTCATGTAGTTAGATCTCATTTGTCAATTTCTTCCCTTGTTGCAATTGCTACTGTCATCTTCATCATGAAATCTTTGCCAGATTCTACATCCAAAATGGTATTGCCTAGGTTGTGGGTGGTCTCTAGATATTGAGAATGACTTTGAGCTGGCAGACAGCAGGAACATGGTACCCTTTACAATCACAAGGAACTGGATTCTGCCAACAACCTTAATAAGCTTGGAAGTGTATTTTTTCCTAGAGCATCCTTATGAAAAACCTAGCTAATGAACACCTTGATATTGGTCTTGTGGAAACAAAACAGAGAAATGAGTGAAGCTAACTCAGACTTCTGACCTACAGAACTGTGTGATAATATATTTATGTTGTTTTAAGCTCCCAAATTCATAATTGTTACAGCAGCAACAGAAAAAAAATACACTAGGTATCAGTTTGGGTTTCTCTTTCTTTAATGTCAAGATAAGATTGGCTTCAGTGTTCTCTCTGGTGTCATCACCAATATTTCTACAAGGCCTCAGGTCATGTAGACACTCAGGTCTTCTCTGGCTCTGAGCTCCTGTTTCTACTTGACAATCTTGTAGAATATTTGTGCAATTGAATCTGCTTGCTCTTGCCTCTCTGCCATTGCCAAGAAAAAAATGCACGGCAAGCCTAGTCAAGATTAGAAATGCCTAATGTCCGTTGATGTGCAACCAAGAAATGCTGCCTGTGTGTTAGCAAGGCCTTGTGATAATTTGTTATACATCATTATGGTGGCAATAGTTAACTCACACTGACTTGAAGGGAACTATTGCTCCTTTGACAATATTGGCCTTTTACTCTTTGTCTTATTTCTCATGCCATAGCCACCTGTTTTCTAGACTCATTTTAGTATGTTTTTTTTCTCTCTCTTTTTTTATCTCCCTCTTATTCCTATCAATATTAATTTCTTAGTTTTAACAATAATGGCGTCTTTCAGCAGCCTTTTTGAAAACTCTATAAAGAGGGAAACTCTTTATGTTTTATGTAGTAGTCATCTGCGGAACTGAACAAAAAGACACCTCCACAAAGTGTGAATCATAACAGGAAGTTATTTCTGAAGATGTCCTGAATGATGTCACCAGGAGCCTGGGTGACCAGAGAATGATCAGGGTACCAGAGTGTCTTCAAAAAGGGAGGAGTAATGTATCTGATCATGGTTCCCTAGATTAGATAATATCATTCAATTTCAAGGGGACTCACACTAGTCCCAAAGTAACTTATTTTGTTATTACTAGAAATATATATGTCACATAGCCACAACAAGATTGTAAGACCCTTGATATAGGCTTTGTTTTCGATGTCTTTTTAAATCAGAATATGTCACCCAAGGTGCCCTGCTTACAGTAGGCCCTTAATCAGTGTGTATGAATAATGATAATAAAGAAAAATAAAAATCTGAAGGAAGAAGAGAGATTGTATGAAAAAAATCTCGAATTAGTTTCAGCTTCTTTTAATTTTTTATTTTAAGCTGGGGAGATACATTCTAGATTTCAAAAAGAATAAATGTAAGTACAATTTCGTTAAACAATCTTCTTAGAAAGAGAAATAAATGTGGAATTACAAATCAAAATGCATAGTGGATTGCAAACTAAAGACTTTGAAACTATTAAAGTAAAAAAGGATGAATCCAACAGCTATCTACTAATTATTAAGTCAATGATGATTATAATTCATTGAAATAAGCAGTAGTTCTATATGCCTAAGACAGAAAGCTTGCTAGAAGGCAGCTGTTGACATGAAAATCATTGCTTAACGTTAAATTTGCTTTTAATAATTCCTTGGCATAATCCTACTGGCAATTATAACACAAAGCAGAATATGTTGCAACAACATGTGTGAAAATATCAAGAATCTGAAATTCATTTTATTTAGAAGACTCATCCTTTGACTTGTACTTAGAATTTCCACTGATTTCTGTATTTATTTAGAATTTGCACCATTTCTCTAGACTGTTAATAAAGTTCAGCTATGGGTTCAAATAATTTTATTTTTAAAAATAACTTATTTTTCTTAACCCAAAAGTAATGTATACTTATAGACTTAAGTAATGTATACTTATAGACTTACAGTCTATATGGCCTGTTTTAAATTTCTAAACCTAAACACAGAAGTTTGGCAGTTGACATTTAGGTGATTAGCATAACAGCTGGGCTTAATATAATGGGCTTTGAAATGAAAAACAAACAAACAAAAAAATTTAGTTGAGGGTCCAAAGAGCTATTGAGGAGTGTATTTCAACCTAAAGATAAAGCAAAGGGATATACTATTGCCTTTAAACTCTCAATCTTGTAAACTCCTCCTTGCTCTCACACTGGTTCTTGTGATACCAGATTTGTTGCTACTCTTCCCATTTAGGTGTGGAGTGTAATTTCTCTCTACTGAAATCTGGACAGGCTTTAGTGACATGCTTAACCAATAGAACATGGTGGGAGAGAGTTTCTGGGACTTTTGAGGGCAGGACCTAAAAAGCCTTGCAACTTTTACCTGAGCTAAAAGAATACTCTTCAGTCTCTGAACAAACACATAAGATCACATGAGACTAATTTTAGCCTGCAATGCCTGGGAAGTGCTCAAGTTGTCAGTCACATCTTCAAGCCATAACTTCCAGGATGTTGGACATGTGAGTGAAACTGTCTTACACTCTCCAAAGCAGACCATTCACCAGCTTACTGCCACTGAGCAGCATCAGTCAACGATATGAGAAACAACAGTTACCCAGCTGAGGTTTGCCTGAATTCTTGGTCCATAAAACTCAGCCATACTAACTTTATTTGGTGTTTGTTTAAGTCACTAGGTTTTGGGAATATGTTCTAGTTGTCTATTTCTAAATAGCAAATCACTCCAATAGTTAATGACTTAAAACAAGTGTGAGGCCAGCTGTTATGCTAATCACCTAAAATGTCAAATGCCAAACTTTTGTGTGTAGGTTTAGATGTTTAAAACAGACCATGTAGACTACTATAAGTATACATTACTTTTTATTAAGAAAAAGATAACAGTTATTTTTAAAAGTAAAATTCTTTGAACCCATAGCTAAACTTTTTTAATCTAGAGAAATGGTGCAAATTCTAAATGAATACAGGAATCAGTAGAAATTCCAAGTACAAGGCAAAGGGTGAGGCTTCTAAGTGATCTTTTAATGTTTGTATGGGCCAGGAATTTAGATGGAGCACAGCAGGGCTGGCTTATCTGCTCCAAAATGTTCTGGGGCCTGAGCTGGATAATTTGAAAGCTGGGGTGATTTGATGACTGAAGGCGTGTATCGTATGGAGACAGGTTTCCTTCATGTCTGGTGGTTGATGCTGGCTATTGGCTAGTCTCTTAGCTGGACTATTGGCTTGAACACCTATCTATGGTTTTTCCATGCATCCTCTCCACATGAACCAGTCAGAGCTTTCTCAGAGCATGGTGCCACATTTCAAGAGAATTAGATGAATGCTCTACTGCCTGTTGTGACTTAGTGTTGAAAGTTGCCTATGTCCTTTCTGATGTAGTCGCAAGACTACCTAGATTAAGGAGAGGAAAAAGGGGTTAAAAGCCATATCCCTCCTCTTGTTTAAGTAAATGAAAGTGAGGAATACTGTGTCTGCTTCAGAAAACAAAGAAAAGAAGAGAGAATAGGTCAAATTCCTGAACTGGAAACTAAATCTTAATAGAGGAATAGAAGTTAAGAAAGGTTTGGAAGGGATGTTCAAACTTTACATCAGATTCCTTTAAGAACATCACCTAAACATTGTAGAAAAGAAAGGGGAACAAAAAGTATTCATAATCTCAGCACAGAAATAAACCTTATTCGTATACACAAATACTTACATTTCATATTAAATTAAATTATTTATTTATTTATTTTGATACAGGGTCTTGCTCTGTCACATAGGCTGAGGTGCAGTGGCCTAATCACTGCTCACTGCATCCTCGAAGTCAAGGTTCAATAGATCTTCCACCTCAGCCTCCCAAGTAGCTGGGACTACGTACAGCATACACCACCATGCAGGGCTAATTTTTGTAATTTTTGTAGACATGGAATTTTGCCATGTTTCTCAGGCTGGTCTTGAACTCCTAGACTCAAGCAATCCACATGCCTTGACCTACCAAAGTGTTGGGATTATAGACATAAGCCATGTCACCTAGGCATTTTTATATTTTAAAAAATTGTATTTACTTAATCTACTTACACTAAATAAAATTTTATTTTAAAATATTTTACATATTGCAGCCTGATTGTTTTTGACTTAATAATTATCATAAGAATATTATCTTCTAATTTTAATCTCATTGAATATTGTATGAAGTAATTAGAATAATGGAATCTTAACACTGAAAGTACTCATTCTTTCCTTTTTGCTGGGATTAATATCTGGAACCAAAATCTAAGATCCAGATTCTTTTTGGTGGGAATTACATGTAAGCATCCTCTGACAAATATATACTTCCCTTTCATACTTTCAAAGCAGTCTTGGTACTGGGGAGTAGGAATGTAATCACATATCATCTGTGGAAAGCTCGCCTTGACCCGAGAATGAGAAAGACTCACCTTTAAAAGTTTCACAGGAACGCACTGGTTTAGAATGTGCTGAAAGAAACTATCTTTTATTGAGCATCTACTGTATACCAGAGTCTATATTAAGTGCTTTCTTTGCAACAACACTGTGAAATTTGGTTTTACTAATCTCCATTTAAAAAAAAATGAGAATAGAAATATTAATGTCACTTAACTAGTAAGGGAAGAAGCCAGAGTTTAAACTCAGATTCTTCTGACATCCAAGTTATACTTTTCAAAAATATTACCATTCTTTTTCTTTAGCCACGAAAGGGCAAAATTGTTCTTCTACTCAAAATTGTTTTTTCTGCAATAAGACTAAGAAAATGAATACACATTAAGTATGAAAAACCTTGATATATAATAGTCTTTCAATAAATAGGATGGATAGTATTAACAATAATAAAGATACCTTTCAACACATCTTATTTATTGTTGCAAATAAAAAACAGAATGATTGATGGTGGTAACTAGCCCAAAATAACATTACATTTATATATTCAGTTTTCATTGCTACCTTCTGTTGCATGATACCATTATATTTCTGTTATAACATTCAGCTAAAAATAACCATTTTGAACTCAACATATCATTGGCCTTTTTCTTATCATTGGCCTTTTTCATTTTAGGTAGTAATAAAGAAGCTATATTATGGTTATTAAGTGTACACCAGAATGCATGGCAATAGGAAATAATAAAATACATTTTCTGACACCAAAAAGTTTGCAATCTATTTAGGGAGAAGAGAGTAATCCTAATGAAAAAACAATGACTGATAAAAGACAGAATATATTTTAGTATTAGATTATATGATATCAACTTTAAGTTTTGTAGATCAGAGACCATAAATATTTGAATTGAAGTAGAAGCTGGGGATTTAACTAACGCAAAAAATGATGAGTCCTTCAGGCACAAAGCACAGTATGTGTAAAGTTCACATGATGAGAGGGAGGCAGGCATGTTTCCAACAGAAAGATACTGATCTTAAAGAATGAAGAGGTCTGTTGAAAAATAATGGGAAATGATATGGGATGGTAGAATAAAAATAGAGGATGAAATAATCCCATTACTGGGTGTATACTCAAAGGAAAGTAAATCATTCTACCAAAAAGACACATGCACACATATGCTCATGGCAGCATTATTCACAATAACAGAGACATGGAATCAACCTACGTACCTATCAGTGGTGAAATGGATAAAGAAAATGTGGTACATATACTACACAGCCATAAAAAAGAATGACATTATGTCCTGTGCAGCAACAGGGACTCAGCTGGAGACCATTATCCTATGAGAACTAAACAAGAAACAGAAAACCAAGTATCACATATTCTCACTTATAAGTAGGAGGTAAACCTTGAGTTCAAACAGACATAAAGAGGGGAACATAGTCACTGGGGACTCCAAAAAAATGGGTAGAGGGAGTGGGGCAAGGGCTGCAAACCCCCTTATTCGCTACCACTTTCACTTCCTGGGTGACAGAATCAACAGAAGCTCAAGCTTCAATGTCATGCAATAGAACCACGGAACAAACCTTCACATATACCCCCTGAATCTAAAATGACAATGAAAATTTTAAAAAGAATAAAATTAAAATGAACACGGAAAATCTTTTTAGAAAAGTCACACCAAATAATTTTTTCCATATTGCAAAAAGGTGACTTTTCCTTTACTTTGCCTAGAATTATCAGTGTTTTATATTATTTCTGCACAATTTCTATCAATCCATAAATTTTCTTAATCCTGAAGTTTATAAAATATATTTTAAAAATAGGCTATTTCTATTCAGTATTCCTCCTATTGATGCTAAAATGAGAGATTAGATTTTGAATTGTGTTTCCAAAATAAAATAAGTTAATTTTCATAGAGAAAGCCTATGATTAAATATGGAATCATTCTATATGAGCCATGAACACTGCTGAGAGAATGTGTTATGGTACTGAATAATTCTGGTATAAACTTCTGATAAATGATAGAAAAGTTTCTAACTTAGTTACCAAAATGAATTAAAGCTACTTTAAAATAAACATCTTCCATAGTTTCTTACTTAAAAACTATTCTGAATCCACAGTCCAAAGTTTCATCTGAGACAAGGCAAGTCCCTTCTGCCTATGAACCTGTAAAATCAAAAGCAAGTTAGTTACTTTCTAGATACATTGGGTAAATACAGCAGTTCCAAATGGGAGAAATTGGCCAAAGCAAATGGGCTACAGGCCCCATGCAAGTCTGAAATCCTGTGGGGCAGTCAAATTTTAAAGCTCTAAAATGATCTCCTTTGACTCCATGTCTTGCATCAAGGTCATGCTGATGCAAGAGGTGGGTTCCTATGGTCTTGGGCAGCTCCACCCCTGTGGTTTTGCCTCTCTCGTGGGTGCTTTCATGGGTTGACAGCGAGTGTCTGAGGCTTTTCCAAGCACATGTTGCAAGCTGTCAGTGGATCTACCATTTTGGGGTCTGGAAGACGTTGGACCTTTTCTCACAGCTCCACGAGGTGGCGCCCCAGTGGGACACTGATCCCACATTTCCCTTCTGCACTGCCCTAGCAAAGGTTCTCCATGAGAGCCCTGCCCCTGCGGCAAACTTCTTCCTGGGCATCAAGGCATTCCATACATCCTCTGAAATCTAGGCAGAGGTTCCCAAACCTCAATTCTTGACTTCTGTGCACTTGCAGGCCCAACACTATGTGGAAGCTGCCAAGGCTTGGGGCTTGGGCCCTCTGAAGCCACGACCCCTACTCTATGTTGGCCCGTTTTGGCCACGACTGGAGCCGCCCTTCTTGGAAAAGAAACTGAAATTATGAAACAGAAAAATATTTAATTATATAGAGGCAAAAACGGAGATGTCATGTCCAAGGAAAAACTGATGAATAGTTACCCACTGATTACGTCTTGGGAAGTTACTAAATTTCTTGCATTAAAAAATTACAGATACCCAAACTAAAAAAGCAAGTCATAAGCAAGTTAGAAAATATTATACTGGCCTCAAGCTGTGTTACAGCTGGGAATAGAATATATATGAACCTATTAAAAAAAATACCTGATGAAATCCAGCCAGCTAAATACAATTAAAAACTTGAGTACTCAGAAGGAAACAGTTCATAGTAAAAAGGACTTCCTGAGTTCTGAAATTTTAATACTTCTCTTGGAATATAGAGCTAAGGCTGAAAATTGAATATTATGGCCACAAAATGAAAATAAGGTTGTAAGTCCCAGGGACACTGAAATATTGATATCAAAATTAGTAATAAATATTTAGAAGCAGATGAGAGAGAAGATGAGGGTTATTGTAGGTGTGTGCATCGATTATCTAATGCTCTGTAAAAAATTATTGCAAAACTTAGTAGCATAAAGCAACAAACAGTTTTTATCTCACACAAGCCAGCTCTATTCAGTAAGAGAAGAAATATAAGAATGCAAGAAGGTGAGAATCACTGGAGGCCATCCTGGCAGCTGTCTACACTGTGTGTTCATTCATGTCCTCATCTTTCCTATTGATATAGTTTGGCTGTATTCCCTTCCAAATCTCATCCTGAATTGTACCTCCCATAATTCCCATACGTTGTGGGAGGGACCTGGTAGGAGATAATTGAATCACAGTGGTGGTTTCCACCATACTGTTCTCATGGTAGAGAATAAGTTTCATGAGACCTGATCGTTTTATAAGGGGAAACCCCTTTTGCCTGGCTCTCTCATTCTCTCTTCTCTTACCTTCCTCCATGATTGTGAGGCCTCCGTAGCCATGTGGAACTGTGAATCCATTAAACCTCTTTTTCTTATGAATTGCCCAGTTTCAGGTATGACTTTATCAGCAGCATGAAAACAGAGAATAGTATGGGGGAAACCAACCGCGCAATTCAATTATCTCCCACCGATTCCCTCCCACAACAGGAGGGAATTATGGGAGCTACAATTCAAGATGAGATTTGGGTCAGGACAGAGCCAAACCATATCATTTCACCCCTAGCCCCTCCAAGATCTCATGTCCTCACATTTCAAAACCAACCATGCCTTCCCAACAATGCCCAGAAGTCTTAACTCATTTTAGCATTAACTTAAAAGATTTCCCACTTTTTATAGCATCCGTGTTTTATCTAACCTCAGTTTTCTTGTTCCCTGAGCCAGAAAGACTATGATATTCTCACTGACACCTACCTTTAGTGTGACGTGCTAGCAGCACTTAGCCTCAGGCTAAAAGCCATGAAAACAGAAATATTCTTTGTACAACTCCTTTTCTCCCCTCTTTCAAGTGTTCACATAGCACAAGAGGGTGCCTGCTATTCATTCTTTAGTGTCTTCAGGAAATTGCTTTTTGCAGTATGTCTGGATTTTACAGTTATTTTACATGGGAAGAGCTTTCTGGTAGGATATTACACTGTCAATACAAGAATCAGAAACTCCTCCTTTATTTAAAAAAATCTTTTTGGGGATTTTGAGTCAAGATAGTAATAGAAGGTGCTTGCTATGTTCTGAATGTCTCTGTCTCTCAAAATGTATGTTGAAACCCTAACCTCTAAGATGATGGTATTAGAAGATGGGATCCTTTTGGAGGTGATTTGTTCATACACAGAATTAGTTCTCTTAGAGGGAGGTATCACGTTACCCAACTTCAAACTATACTACAAAGTCACTGTTAATATCATAAAACAGCATGGTACTAGTACAAAAACAAACATATAGACAAATGGAACAGAATAAAGAACCCAGAAATAAAGCCATACACTTACAATAATCTGACCCTTGACAAAGTTGAAAAAATAAGTAATAGAGAAAGGACTTACTCTTCAATAACTGGTGCTGGAATAATTAGCAATCCATATGCAAAAGAATGAAACTGGACCCTTATATATCACCATATAGAAAAATTAGCTCAAGATGGATTAAAGACTTAAATGTAAAGACCTAAAACAATGCTAGAAGAAAAAAGTCCTAGAAGAAAACTTAGAAAATACTTTCATGGACATCAGCCTTAGCAAAGAATTTATAACCACATTCTCAAAAGCAATTGCAACGAAAACAAAGATTGCTAAGTGGGACCTAATTAAACCAGGTGCTTCCACACAGCCATGTAAACAGACAATCTACGGATTAGGAGAAAATCTTTCCAACTATGCACCTGACAAAGGTCTAATATCCAGAACCTACAAGGAACTTAAAAGAATCAACAGGTGAAAAACAAATGAGCACATTAAAAAGTGGCAAAAGACACGAACAAATACTTCTGAAAAGAAGACATACAAGTGGCCACCAAATGTATGAAAAAATTCTCCACATCACTAATCATCAGAGAGATGCAAATCAAAACCACAAGGAGATACCATCTCACATCAGTCAGAATATCTATTATTAAAAAGTCAAAAAATAACAGATGTTGATGAGGCTGTAGAGAAAAGGGGATGCTTATGCATTCCTTATTATGAAAAAGAAGGAGACCCCCAAAAGAGCCTTTTTTTTTTTTTTTTTTGCTCCTGCCATACTATGTTGCAGTGAGAAGATATCTATCTATGAAGGAAACAGGCTCACATCAGGCAGAGTCAGTTGATACCCTGATCTTGGACTTCACAGGCTCCAGAAGAGGGAAAAATAAACTTCTTTTGTTTATAAGCTACCCAGTCTATGGTATTTTGTTATGGCAACCCAAATGGAATAAGAGAGTACTTTTTTACTCTACCCTATTTAACTAGAAGTTAAATAATTTAATTTATTTTAATAAAGGACAAAAACATATCAACTTATTGTTCTTGCTCTCTCTTTTGTAAATCTCTTTATAGTAAACCCAAGACAAGGTTGTTTTTATTGAATTTTTATTTGAAAGCAGAGTCTTTCCACTATCATATGTTACAAGAGCACATCTCCAAGAACCAGTGGGGAGTATACAATCAGGCAGAACTGGATCACTTGTCAACTGGGTGACAGTGGGCAATTTATTGAATTAGGATTTCCTCAGTTTGTATAAGAATTTGGGACAATAATATTTACTCCAAAGAATAGTGTTGGGATGGTGGTTGCAAGACTTCTGAAAAAGTGTAGGTAATCAGAAAGTGTTGACTTTACTGGTTAAACTTTTTTTTTTTTTCAAATTCTGCTCATTCCTAAATTCTTTCTGGATCCTTTTAATTACTTATAATCTGTTCCTTCTTTTTTGTATAATACATGCCATTTTATTTATAACTTTCTATGGTTCTTGTCTTATTACCTGATATTATAGTTATCAGAAATTTCAGCTTATCTTCCTCATTATGTTTTAAGCTCCTTGAGGAAAGGGACAGATTTCACTTATTTGTGTGTGGCTTGGATGAACTAGAAATACTCAACAAGTATTTGGAGAATTGAATTAGCTTTCTTGAATTGCCATTTCATCAACATTATAGCATTTCCTCAAGAGACATTGTAAAACTCAGTATCTGTTTTTAAAATGCATGAAAAATTCTTAGTTACATTGACTTTTCCATTTCTTTGATCCTTCCTCAGTGTTTAAAAATAAATTTAAAGATTTGACTTGTACCTTTT
Organism: Cacajao melanocephalus; assembly: GCA_963573385.1. NCBI lineage: Eukaryota > Metazoa > Chordata > Mammalia > Primates > Pitheciidae > Cacajao > Cacajao melanocephalus. The sequence continues at coordinate 72,571 of CAUYLG010050849.1, read as the reverse complement.
GAGATTCAAAAGCACACATAAATCAGTTTTATCTTAAATTCATTATGGCAAATGTCTCTCCATGTTAACTTCAAATGTTACAGAAGGTTTATAATCAAGGACTTGAAATGTCAACAGAGTAGTTCTTTTTCTTTAATCAAATATTTTAAATAATTGACTAGATGGTACACAGTAAATTCATGCTTTTTCTTTTTTCACTTTGCAGATATATTTCATTTTACTCATCTACAGGAATATTATCTCTTTCCCTGCATACTCTTCAGTATGTCTGCCCAGCACAAAACATGCCTCATCCTCAGATGATAGGAGTGGAAAAATAACTTCAGCAATGCCAAAATAATTCTTTATCTCAGAAATTTGAATTCTGAGTTGGTACATAGGAGGAAAAAAGGCAGTTAAAACCAAGTAACTTATGGCAGTATGACTCAGAGAGACCATGAGCACTTTCTACTAAGGCCCCTTCTATTTTTTTCTTGAAGCTTGATTAGTAAGCTCTACCTTTGAAGCAGTTAGATACTGAGGATCCTCCCAAGTAACTTTTTTTGAAGCCTAAGGTAATTTGAATTCATTTCTTTTGTTTTCAACCAAAAACAATGTGGAAACTTTTAAAAAATTGCCTTAAATATTGTGCTCTTTATACACAATGGCATATTATAATTGGAAAGTTTTTTGCTTCTGGTACTTGAATAAAAGTCTTGTTTTTCTTTTACTTAGCTCTATTCTTTTGCTTCTAATAGTGATCATAAGCCAGTTGCTCAAAGACCAGTTTAGAAAAGGCTTAAGAAGGAAGAGGACCAGAGGGAAATTACCATATGGAGACAGGATGACACTGGGAACTTGGAGGAAAATGTTCAGGCACTGTATGAGGCAGCAGAACACTGGTTGTAGATTGTGTGTCAATGGCTTTCTATGAGTAAATGCTCTGAAAATGTATGTGATTAAGCACCATAATGTGGATTTCTGAAAGCTGAATGACTTAAGGAAAAATCTGCTTATTTCTAAAAAAACCAACAGGTGGTTTCTTTTAGTAAGTTATTACATTTTTCTAAGGCGTGAATTATCTATTATATAAGGGAAAGTGTTTCAATACAAGTATTGTGTCCTTAAGTTTGGCCATTCAAATAAAGGGATCCAAACAGCCTTCATTGCAAAGCTCTGGTGAGTGTGGATCTGCGCTTCTTTCTCTAGTCTCTCCCATATTTGTAACGTCTGTAGTCATAGTTTATGTGAATAATAAAGGCTGTGGAGTCCCCTGGAATTCTTACTCAATATGCTCCTGCTGCCTTAATTATTAAAAACTTTTACACCTTCATAAGAGATGCTTCTTTGCTAGAGCCTCTCCATACACTAATTCTTAGAAGATACTTAAGAAATGAGTCCCAGGAAGGTGTCCATTGCAGGAATTCTGGATGGGACTCTGGGCTTATAGACAGACATTGATGCAAACTGACTTAAGACAGTGCAACCCTTAAGGTTCCTTTAGAAAATATTGATAGCTGCAAAAAGTTTTGAGGGAGATGCAGTTTATATATTTTTCCACAACATTATTACTAGTTTATAATAAATTCAAATCTCAAACCAAATTATTAAACAAACACAGTTTACCAAGTGTGAACAAAACTATATGCCCAGTTTCTTCTGAAAATTTGATAACATTCCCACTCTCCATCTTTCCAAGTGCCCTGAAGATCACCTTGCTTAAAAGGTTTACTTGAAACAATTGTAACAATAATCTGGAGGCAAGATTTGGCTAATACTGTATCTGGCATCAGGAAAACAGAATTCTCCACTTCAGTGTCTGGACCCCAATGCAAGTAAGATCTAAACTTCAAACTTTGTGTCCAAAGATGCTTTCATGCAAGGATGGGAGGTATCTCTAAATCTTTAGACAACCTTCATATATCATCGAATACCACTACTGTTACCAATAGGGACCGATTTTTAACATTCATTGTGCTTTCATACAAGCATTAATTTCACAAAGGAAGCCCCATTTCTTATATGCATTTATTTTTTTGAGACTGAGTCTCACTCTCTTGCCCTCTCTTGAGGCTGGAGTGCAGTGGCACGATCTTGGCTCACTGAATCTCTGCCTCCCAGGTTCAAGCAATTCTCCTGCCTCAGCCTCCTGAGTAGCTGGGATTGCAGATGTGTGCCACCATGTCAGGCTAATTTTTGTATTTTTAGTAGAGACAGGGTTTCACCATGTTTGTCAGGTTGGTCTCCAACTCCTGACCTCATGATTTGCCCGCCTCGGCCTCCCAAAGTGCTGGGAGTACAGGCATGAGCTACTACACCCAGCCTATATGCATTATTTTAATCAGCAGAAATCTAGCACTGATGAGACATAAAGATGGCTGAAGTCCTTGTAGTACATTTCTCTGAAATGTAGACTTTCTGATATATGCTAGGTGATCATCCCTGGAAAGTGAATTATCAATTAAGGGTATAACTTAAGGGTATAACTAAATAATACATACATAGTATCACATATCAATGTTGATGTATTTTAAGGGTATAACTAATACATACATAGTATCACATATCAAAGTTGATGTATTTTAAAGTTCACTTAAGATATATGAGTCACTAGTCACAATAGCAGAAACATGGAATAAACCTAGGTACCCATCAACAGTGAATTGGATAAAGAAAATATGGTACATTTGCACCATGGAATACTACACAGCTATAAAAAAAAGAATGAAATTATGTCTTTTGCAGCAACGTGGATGCAGCTGGAGGCCATTATCCTAAGTGAACTAATGCAGAAACAGAAAACCAAATACATGTTCTCACTTAAAAGGAAGCTAAACATTGGGTACCTGTGGACACAAAGATGGGAACAATACACACTGGGAAGTATAGAGGAGTGAATAGGGAGAGGGATTGAAAAAAATACCTGTTGGGTACTATACTTACTACCTGGGTAACAGATTCATTCATACTCCAAATATCAGCATCAAGCAATATACCTTAGTTAAAAAGCTGCACATGTACCCCAGATTCTAAAATAAAAGTTAAAAAAGAACAAAAATTTAAAAAATTAAAATGCAAATTGTTATTTTGGAATTTTCAGGGATTATAAGTGTTATGGTTTAAAAAGTTCAAGGTCAGGCCAGGAGTGGTGGCTCACACCTGTAATCCCAGCACTTTGGAGGGCCAAGACAGGCTGATTGCTTGAGCTCAGGAGTTCCAGACCAGCCTTGGCAACAGGGCAAAACATTTCTACAAAACATACAAAAAGTTAGCAGGATATGGTGGTGTGCACCTACACTCCAAGTTACTTGGGGTGCTGAGGTGGGAAGATTGCTTAAGCCCAGGAGGCTAAGGTTGCAGTGAGCTGAGATTGCACCACTACACCCCAGCATGGGTGACAAAGTGAGACCCTGTCTCAAAACAACAAAAAATTGTTTAGACTCAGGGATTGCTGGATTCAGAACTCGTATTTTAGCCACATTGAGATTTAAGTAATTTTGTGTCATAATGAGGAAACAAAAACAACTATGGAGTAGTAGCTCCAGAATTTCTGATTCTTTTTGGAAGGAGGGTCTAGGAAACTTGTATGGGAGCTCTGTTTGCATAACAGGACACTTTTTGACTTGGATGTTCTGCTTATTTGGATGGCTTTTAATATGAGATTGTGGGTGATCTGGCTTTGGTATTTTCACCAGGCAAACTTGTGAAATATTACTCTTTAAAAAGCTGGGGTGGGCGTGTGTTTTGTTTTTAATAATTCATCTGCAATATGTATAAGGCATTTATACCACATATAAAAGAGTTTTGAATGTTCAATGATTTTAATCTATAAGAGAGACTATTTATTTGATGAATGGGAAGCTTTATTGCAGAGTTGATTTGAGCTCCACAGATGACAGTAAGAGATTGTGAAAGTTCCTTTCATATAACACTAAACATTAATGTATATTAGGATCTAAACATAATGGCAGTTCTAATAACAAGTATGTTTCTAGTCTAACAAAACAGTATTACTTTATATTCATAATATTTGTTTTTTCTAAGAAAGTAGTAAATTGGAGTGTAACATAATAATCAATCTAAGTATTGCCATAACATTTATAGTTTCATTAGCCAATTATAATTTTTGATTGTGATTTTTGAAAGCTATTTATGAAGCCAGCTTAACTACTATAAGACTTCACTTTTTCATCTATAAAACTATGATCCTCTCTTGAAAGAAAATTGTATTTGTAAATCATCAGTGATGAAAGAATCTGCATAAAATTTGTAAGTTCTTCTGTAGGCTGCAAATTATAGTGAAATTTTTAAACATATGGTTGTCAATTAGTGTGCTTTTTTTCCTTTTAAAATAAACACTCCTGCCTTCAAATCCTGCTCTTTTCTTTAGAAACTGAAGCCATTTGTTCTTTGTTTTTAAAGTCTTTAATCTTAAAAGCTATTTTAGATTTCCAAAGGCTTAAAGCTTTTATGTGGTCCCTTGAGCTTAGGCAAGAAATAGATTTTGGGATCACTAACATATGGAAGAGATTGGGTAAGATCATCCTGAGAGAGAAAATGTAATGAGAAAGAATAGGACAGAGGAAAGAGTTCTGAGGAATGCCAGCATTTCAAGAAAAGGAGTTCACAATAAGAAGGGAAATTTGGATGTTATGACATCTTGAATGCCAAGGAAAAAGATGAGTGAGTAACCAGGGACACCACTGTTTTACATTTCTGGTTAGGTTGCAGAAGGTTGAAATGACCATTGATTTCCTTGTAGCTATGGATAAACTAAAAATAATGTTTGATATGGTTTGGCTGTGTCTTTACATGAATTTCATTTTGCATTCTAGTTCCCATAATCCCTATGTGTCATGGGAGGGACCTGCTGGGAGATAATTGAATCATGGGGGTAGTTACCCCCATGCTGTTCTTATGATAGTGAGTTCTCACAAGATCTGGTGGTTTTATGAGGGGCTTTTTCTCCTTTTGCTCAGAACTTCTTTCTCCTCCCACCATGTGAAGAAGGATGTGTTTGCTTCCCCTTTTGCCATGATTATAAGTTTCCTGAGGCCTCCTGAGCCCTGTGGAACTGTAAGTCAATTAAACCTATTTCCCTTATAACTTACCTAGCATTGGGCAGTTCTTTATAACAGTTTGAGAAGGTACTAATACAATGTTTGTATTTTAAGTCATCAAAGAGTTGTAGAATCAAATAGCTCTAAAGAAACTGAATTCCAAAATTAGATGAATTTATCTAGATTATTATAAGTCAATGGCCACTTGCATTCTGAGGTTAGTCTGGTGATCTGTTTTCCCTTTGTCACAACAATTTGGCAAAGAAAAATTATTGAGACAAAGGGAAAACAGTCAAGCTAGGCTGACAGAATGGATTGAAATCTGAAAGAAACATAAGAGCCCTGCCTTCCCATCAATTTTCTCCTATAGGAATTTTGCTGAATAAGCTCAAATTTGCTGTGAACCTAAAGCTGCCCTCAAAAATATATTAATTTAAGTATATCTGTCATGCAGAATTTATTGGATTGGATTAATAGCAGACTACATTAAACATAAGAAATTATTAGTGACAGGTTAATAGAAATAATAAAACTGAAGGACGTAAAAAGGTATTTAAAAAATTATCTTTCTAATTTAATTTAAAAATTATCTTTTTAACAGAACTGAACAGAAAAGCAAATATCTGAAAGCAAGTATAGACAGTCTAGTATGCACATAATTGGTATCCCAGGAGAGAAAAAGGAGAATGAGGTAGGAAAAAAAAATATATATATATATACACATATACATATATATGTATGTATATGTCTGTGTGTGTGTGTATATGTGTGTATGCCTGTTTGTGTGTGTGTATATATATATTTGTGAAGAGAGACTAGGCAATAAATTTTTTTTAAAAAGCAGCTGGTTGAAAATCTAAAATCATAGAACTAAAAAGCTCAGTGAACACCAGGCAGAGTAATTACAAAGAAATGCTTCCCTGGGTACATCATAGTCAAACTATTTAAAGCCAAAGAGAAAGAGAAAACCTTACAAATAGCCTTGGGTAAGAACGAGAAATAACTAACTACAAATAATGATGGAAGCCAGAAGAAAGTCAATACACACTTCTTTACCTAATAAAAGTATTGGTCAGTTTGCAAATGCAAATGAAAATGTTCTCAGGCAGCAAAACATGAGACTGTTCATCACTAGGAAAAAAACATGAACAATAAAAATTAAGGAAGTTAATTTAGGATGAAAAGAAGTAAGCCCAGATGGAAGATTGAATCTCCATAAAGAAAATGGAGAGCACACAAAAGGGTAAATATGTGGATGAATATTTTAAAACTTTTAAAATTTTTATCTCGCTGTTTCAAGCAAATACAGTAACAATGCATTGTGGAATTTGAAATGATAAAGAAGTAAAGTATATGACAATAGTACAATGGGAAAAGAGACATATATAAGGTCCTTACATTGTTTTTGAAGTTGTATACTATTAAATTTAGGGTTCATTGTGATAAATTAAGTCTCAATATTGTAATCTCTAAGTAATCACTTAGAAGCAATACACAATGAAAAAGCCAACAGAATAGATAAAATGGTATACTAAAAATATTTAAATAACACATAAAAAGCCATGAAATGTGGAGCAAAGGAAAAAGTGATGGGACAAACAGAAATCAGCCAGCATGGTGGAAAACACAAGTTCAACCATATCAGTAATTACATTAGATATTTTCACCATTGTCTTGGGGATTAACGTTCTTCTTATTACTTATGCAAATTTCTGCAGCCAACTTGAATTTCTCCTCAGAAAACGGGATTTTCTTTTCTATCGCATTGTCAGACTGCAAATTTTCCAAACTTTTATGTTCTACTTCCATTATAAAACTGAATGCCTTTCACAGCACCCAAGTCACCTCTTAAATATTTTGCTGCTTAGAATTTTCTTCTGCCAGATAACCTAAGTCATCTCTCCCAGCTTCAAAGTTCCACAAATCTCTAAGGCAAGGGCAAAATGCCACCAGTCTCTTTGCTACAACACAACAAGAGTCACCATTGCTCCAGTTCCTAACAAGTTCCTCATCTCCATCTGAGACCACCTCAGCGTGGACCTTATTGTTTATATTGTTATCTGGCCTTTGGTCAAAGCCATTCAACAAGTCTCTAGGAAGTTACAAACTTTCCCACATTTTTCTTTCTTCTTCTGAGCACTCCAAACTGTTCCAACCTTTGCCTGTTACCCGTTCCAAAGTTGCTTCCACATCTTTGGGTGTCTTTTCAGCAGCACTCCACTCTACTGGTACCAATTTACTGTATCAGTCCATTTTCACACTGCTGATAAAGATGTACATGACACTGGGCAATTTACAAAAGAAAGAGGCTTAATTGGACTTACAGTTCCACATGGCTGGGGAGGCCTCACAACCATGGCAGAAGGCAAGGAGGAGCAAGTCACATCTTACATGGATGGCAGCAGGCAAACAGAGAATTTATACAAAGAAACTCCCATCTTTAAAACTATCAGATCTCATGAGACCAATTCACTGTCATGAGAACAGCATGTGAAAGACCCATCCCCATGATTCAGTCATCTCCCACAGGGTCCCTCCCACAACATGTGGGAATTATGGGAACCACAAAATGAGATTTGTGTGGGGACACAGAGCCAAACCATATCATCCTCCTAGAATAGGATGCTCTGCAATGCTTGCAGCCAGTAAGCCAAGTGGTGTCCAGGGTCTACAAACCCAAGAGAAGTGCTTTTGGGGACCATCAGCTACAGTGTGATGTGGAGCATGAACATTCAAGACTGTCTATGCTGGACAGCTTTTCTGGGGCTCTGGATCCTAGGCTTCTGTTTATTTTTGTTATCCATCTCATAGTAGTATATCTGCTTTGAGTGAAAGAAGCTAGACATGAAAAAGTACATATTTTATGACTCCATTTATATAAAGTTCTAGAACAGATAAATCAAAGCAATGATAATAGAAGTCAGACTTTTGAAAAAGGAGGTTGAAAAAGGAAAACAGAGAATGTTCTGGTGTGATGAAAATGTTCTAACACTTGATTGGGGTGGTTGTCACAGAGGTGAATACATATATTAAAAAGCTGTAGAGACAAATTTAAAATGTATACATTCTATTCTATTTTATTTGTCCCTGAAAGCCCTGAGAAAAATATAAAAATGCTGCATAATTAAAGTATCAGCATTGAAAAGGATCCATTGGAAGGAGACCACTGATTGCCTTCTTCGAGAATAATAAATATGAAATCAGTGTAGATAGCATAGAGAGGAAGAGATGGAGACACTGAATGTAGTTAATTATTTTAAGAAGATTTGCTGTGAGGAAAAGGAAAACAGATTTGATGGTAGCAGGAGGGAAATATGTATATTTATTCTTTGGGCCCAGAAGGGAAAGGGTGCCTCACAGATCTGAAATTCTTTTATTTTATAGTTATTATTGAAAAACTAAAACTCAGAATATTCCAAGCATTTATTTTTTGTACAGTTTCAGACTTACAGAAAATGTAAGGGTATAGTAGACAGAGTAGTAGCATGGAGTTCCATATACCTGCTTTCCCCTGCCCCCACCCCACCCCATATACAGTGTCCCTTATTATTAATATCTTGCATTGCTGTGGTACATTTCTTATAATTCATGAACAAAATTGCTATATTATTATTAACTGAAGCTCATGGCTTACATTAAGTTTCAATCTTTCCATTGCACAGTTTTATAAGTTTTGAAAAATGCATGATGTCATATATGTATTAATACCATAACAGTTCAATGCGGAATAGTTTTAGCATCCTAAAAATCTCCATGCTTCACCTATTCATCCCTTCTCCAACCCTCTTTTTTTTTGAGACAGAGTCTTGCTCTGTCACCCAGGCTGGAGTGCAGTGGTGTGATTCTGCCCACTGCAGCCTCCGCCTCTCAGGTTCAAGAGATTCTCCTGCCTCAGCCTCCTGAGTAGCTGGGATTACAGGTGCGTGCCACCATGCCCAGCTAATTTTTGTATTTTTAGTAGAGACGGGGTTTCACCATGTTGGTCAGGCTGGTCTCAAACTCCTGACCTCAGGTGATCCACCCTCCGTTGCCTCCCAAAGTGCTGGGATTACAGGGGTGAGCTACCACGCCCAGACCCTCTTTTTGTTTGTAAATAGGAAATTACCAAACTATCTCCAATCCTTTGAGCCCCTGGTAACCAATGATCATTTTACTGTCTCCACAGCTTTACCTTTTCCAGGATGTTACATAGTTGGAATCATACCATATGTAGCCTTTACTGACCTGCTTCTTTTATCTTAAAAGTTAGTTCTGCACATTTGCAGTCAATCTTTTCTTTTACCCTCAGCATCAGACAACTACTGATCTGTTTTCTAACTCCATAGTTTGCCTCTTACAGAAATATGATATACATACAATTATACAATATGCAGATCTTTAAAATGGCTTTGTTCATGAGCATATTTTTCAACTTCATATCTTTGTTGCATGTATCAGTAGTTTGTTCATTGTAATTGTTGAGTAGTATTCCATGGTATATATTTATTTACTGCAGATTTTGGAAGAAGCATTCTTGTTGTATTTTTCAGGTTCCAAAAATTTGTCACTGTTGTCACCTCTTTTCTTTTTCTTGTGAATTTCTGTCTTTATAACATGCAGTTATAGTGAAGTTTTTGAGACACTGAAGTTGGTGGTGTTTGTTAAATTTGCTCTTTAAACTAAGAAGTTTTCTTTCCTTTACTTCATAAGGTGATAGGTAAAGACCTGTTCCATTACTTTACTGTGAGGAGAATAATTACTACAACAATTCAAGTATTTAAAATAAAAATATATCTGGTAACTTCATCTGTCTTTTTATATATTTTAATAATTAATTACTTTAATGAGTGTAGAATATTCTCACAGCAACAAGCAAATTATCTTGTCCAGGATTATTACATTTAATGGTGACTACTAATTATCCTAATGTGTTTGGCTATGAGAAAGTATATGAAATTTAGCAACAATACTGATGGTATCCCCACAGCACCTATTCCTTTATTTTATTTTATTTTTGAGACAAGGTCTCACTCTGTCACCCAAGCTGGTGTGCAGTGTTGCAATCATGGCTCACTGAAAACTCAAACTCCTGGGGTCTAATGATCTTCCCACCTCATCTTTGAAGTAGCTAAGAATACAGGTGCTTGCCACTGTGCCCTGCCCATATTCCATTTAAACATTTTCATATCTTCTCTTCTAATTGATTATTGCCTTCATGATAAAAATTTATGTCTTTATCACAATTGTAAACTCAGTAAAACCTACAATAAGACTATACTTGCTTTGGGTAGTCCTCATATGTCTGATGAAAGCACTAACTTTATTTTACATGCATTTTAAAAAGGAAAAGCTATCAAGGTTGAAGGGCATCATACTCAAATTACTTGTATTTCATAGTTTAATAATTGATAGATAATCCAGAGAACCACTTCCATGCCATTTTTAAAGCCAGCAAAATTTTATAAAACCTTAGAAGAACTATTATGATTTTCTTTTATGGAATTCTTATTAAAACAATCCATCCGATTATCATCTATGCACTTAGGCAAAATAAAAGCTTACTGGCATTACGTGTGACACAGTTCGTTCTGAGCTCTCAATTTTTCCAATTGTTGTGCCAAAACTATTTTAAAATGGCGCCTGAGCCTAGCATTGCTTAATATGTTCCTTGGACCTTACTTGGTAAAAGATAAGTTTATGTTTTCAAGGCTGTCCTGTAATTTCTGTTTTTAGTAGAGTTTAATATGAATTTTTAAAACTTGCCTGATGACCAATTCTAACAAGAATACAATGTTTAAAACCTGAGAATTTTTGGCTTTAAAAATGAAACTAAAAGAAATAAAATGCAGAGATTGACCTTATATTATTTAAATAACTTTTTTTATTTTTAGAAATTAGATTTGAGATTAATCAATTCATGTTGGAATATATTTGGAATTTTTAAATTTTTTTCAGAGATAATATTTAAAACTTATTTTTTTCAAATTAGAAGAATATTGTAATTGAGGAGTATGATGCAATTCAATTTTGTAACTTTCTGTTTTTCTCTTTATTAGACCCAATTTGTGTTGTTGGAATAAATAACTTCCTAAAGAATTATTTTACTCAAAGTGAAGTCTGAAAATGTGTAACAAGTTACCTGATTGTCTTACTATTTTGAAACATAATTGGTTTGATTTATAAAAGATGGGATGAGGTTTTATTTAATGGGTTTGTTGTTTCTCAACATAGTCTGCCTTTTTAAAAAGATCAATTTATTAATTTTTCCCCCAGGAACTGTAGATATAAGAGTAAGGTAAAGATAATGTTAATAATGAAAATGATATTTAGTTGAAAACTTGAAGTGGGTAATATCATAGGCTTCTTCCTCCTCTGGCATATTAGAAACAATGATATGCTTGAGTAAGAGTAATAAATAAACATAAGTTATGACAACTTGTCAGAAACCATTTTATGAGCTTTGTATGTAATAAATCATCTTCACAAGGTAGCTAACATCAATATCATCTCCATTCCATAGATGAAGAAACAGAGACAAGTCATTTGGCTGAAAAGATGTGAAAGTGGGCTGAGCATCCAGACAGTGTGGCTCTGGAGTCCACAAGCCACATCCCTCTATATCGCTGCTATAAAGGATAATTCTCCAGAAAAAAATGTGAGAGAAATTATACAAGGACAAGATTTCTTTCAAATAAAAGATGAATAATGATAAACAGAATAAAACATAGTAATCATAATGGAGCAAGAATCGAACTAAAAGGTGCAAGCTCAATGTGGCTCTACTTTACTAAGTCACCAAGCAGTGCTATTGTGAGATGTTAATCTTATTTGACTCATATTGAAAAGTAATAACTAAAAGTCATTAATAACTATAATAAAGAAAATAAATCTCTCTCATTAAAATCCAGAAGAGACAGAGAGTGTGCCTTTCATACTTGCTAGTTTTTCATTTTAATTATTTGTTCTATTTACTGACAGTATTGTGATGGTAGAGGCAGGATGGAAGTGGAAGGAACTGGAGAATCATTTAATTTTGAAATGCTTTTTAGACATCCAAATAAAGATGTCAGGTAAGCTGTTAGATAAACGTAACTCAAACTCAGAGGAAAAGTCTGGAAGTCTGGGCTGGAAATATAAATTAGAGGATCATTACAATGGTATTTAAACTCATGAAATTGGTTAATATTATCCAGATAAAGGATGAAAAAAGAGAAAGAAGTCTCACAGTAGGGTAAGAGGAAAAGTCAATAAAGGAAACTCAGAAATAGTAGCCAGGGAACAGTGGTGAATGCATGAGTGTAGGGACACAGGAAAGGAAAGTAAGCATGGTCAAGTATGTTTAAGGCTGCTGATGGTTAGCTTATGCTAAAATCTATCCACTGGGCTGAGCAGCATGGAAGTCATTGGTGAATTTAGAGAGTAGTTTCATTGGAGTGTGGAGATAGAAACTAAGTTCATGTGGGTGGAAAAATTGTGGCCAAGTGAGTTTAGAGAGGGCATGAGTAGACTAATTCTACCACACTTCCTATAATTATTCTTATAAGAAAAGCCCAACTTTAATCACTGCCTTCCCCATCCCTATGAAACCATTTCCATGAAAACACACAGTAGTATCATATTTTCTCTATATTTCTTTACCTCTCATTTGTTCATCTAGTTCATCTTTTCCTTCAAAATCCCTCCTTCGGAGAACTCATTTTCTATTGTCATAAGAATCTTCCACTTTTTCAACCACTTCTTCAAATGTTATCTCTACTGTCTCACCTTTCCTTTGCCTTGTCTGAGGACACTGCTTTGCTGGCAGCCCTCTTGCTGAAGTTGTTTATTACATCTCCCCTCACATGTGTAGGGGCCTAGAATGGGCTCATTATTCACGTTCACTGTTGCCATTTCCAGGCAATACTCCTGCTCTTTAATACTTATGCTACCTGGCCATATTACACATTTTTCTTCTTACTGCCACATTTACTGATTTCCTTATCACTCGTATAAATTCACTGACATTTCAGAATGTGTAAAAGATTTCTTTTAATTTTTTTCAAAAATCTTCTCAAATAGATAATAGTTATCTAGAAATCAAAGTTAAAAATGTTTATGTCTACTTTTCATATATGGTGAGAAATTTAGCAGCCCACTCATCATCCTTCTCCCTCCCTACCCCATGTCCAGTTTTGGCTAACAGGGTCTACACAGTCCATCACAGTGGCCTTTGGCACCTGTGACTAGGTTCGTTCTGTGCTACTTTCTTTCTTATTTTTGTGTCCTTAGGGCTGTTCTTTCTACCCACAATAGTCTTCCTGATCTAGTCTCATCCTACTTTTTAAATCTATGGCTTACTACTCAGATCTCTATTCAAATGTCCTTTTCTGAGAGAAGCCTGCCTTCGACTCCCCAGATTAGGTCAGGTGCCCATCCATTGGTGTCAGTGCCAAAGGGTATGATGATTTTGAGTGAGCTTCAGAGTATCATACAGATGAACTCCAGACCAGTCCTAGGCAGATGGAACCATGAAAAAGGCAAGTGTAAGAGCAAGCGCTGAGAGATTGATTTGGTCTTCTCTATTTGAGATTGAAAGCATAACATGTATTACTTTTTAAAAGAGGTACTGAATATAAACAATAAATAGTAAAATGTATTCTATATATATAAAATTCATCAATAAAATACATTTCAAGAATCTGACATTTAGATTATTCATTCAGCTATTTAAACCTTCAGGTTAAGGACCTCCTTCATGAAAACATGGTTGGATAGGGTTTAGGTTATCTTTAAGTGGCAAAACTCTGTAGGAGTCTTACATGTTAGCTCTTCTGCTTTTGATGACCCCAAGACTCTTGTGTTTTTTTTCCTAGAAATATTATTTGGGGCCAGAAGACAACTCAAAGAAAATTATTTCAGCTATATCAGAGAGTAAAGATTTTGATTATGAAATTTTCTGCTTCTTTAACTGTCTCTGGGTGTTATCTCTGAAAAGTAAGTTAACATATTTTCTACATAGAAGACACCAAAAATAGACATGTATGGGAGAATAATGTGACTGCTGGGGGAGCTAATCTAGTCCTTCAGAAAATATAGAGGAAATGTATTGTAAATTTTTGGTTATAAAAATATTCCACGATTATTTTGATTTCTAGATTATAAAGTATTTTGACAAACCAAAATTTTTCTCTGAATTTATAATCCACTTTGGCTTCATGAAACATTAATCTATTTCTAAATACACCTTTAACCCTAAGAACATCTATACCCAAGTCTCTTTAGGGCAATACTTTTCCATTTGAAGTGGCTCTATTAAGTTTAGATTAATTGAATTTGATTAAAAAGATCAAGTGGCCAAGAAATTGTAGAACCTGTAATTTTAGATAATCTTTTAATATTAAAATACTTTCCTTTCATATATTCATAATTAAACTCTTGATTCAGTAACTTGCCATAATATCTAAATATTTTATATATTATTCACCCATCATCTCAAATCTGTTAAGTAATTTCTTAGTAAAGATAGGTGATATATTGGGTAATGACTAGGTTTATTGTTCAGCATTACAAAACTTGAAAATGAATCTACCTTCAGGATTATTTTCTTCCTACAAATAGGTGCCAATGGAGACAATAAACCTCTGGATACCAGAGAGATTAATTAGTGAGATGGTCTCTGGAGACCCTCCCTATCAGTCCTCAGCTCTGACTTCTGAAAAAGTCCTCTAAACTAAAACCTTTCTTTACTTTGTGAATGTAAAATTCTTTTTATTTTAGAAAGTGGCTATGTATTTCAAAAGTTGGATTTAATGTATCTGCTTGTCTGTTTAACTTTTCCTGCTGAATATAAGGTAAGTCAAGACAGAGGCTCAATTCTTTGGCTGGATATCCTCAAACTGATGATGTCACCATTAACACAACAGCAGTAACAACATATAGAAAATCTATGGGTTAGGTAAACTGCAGATTCCTTGATTGCAGATAGAAAATGATTATGAAGGTAGATTATTTTTGAAGTTTTGTGATAATAGGCAAGAACTGAAAAAACTTGCAATTGCCTATCGCCAGAAAATAGCATTGACCCTGTTGAAACTATTTGTTGGTATTAAATACACACATCATAGATCTTCAATTTTTAAAATAAGTTTTGTATATTTCCTGCCTTTTTTTCTAACTGTTTAAAGCAGAATAAACACTGTTTTATTTTTTAACACCGAATATGAAATATTTTTCTTTTCCCATCTATTCTAATGAGATAACCACCAGGCAGTACATATTTAGAGGCAGAAAAAGAGATGTCTGACTAAATTATTTTCTTTGAGTATGAAGAGAAAATTTGCAGGTCAGAGAAGTCTAGGTGTTATGCATTAGTTTATAAAATTTAGTCAAGTCATTGAATTTCTCTGGGCTTCATTTACATTATGTATAAAATGAGAAACTTGGACTGAATTATAAACTCTTCCAGTGCTGGAATTCAGCTGCTATTTAATTACCATGAGTCATTTTAAGGTTAAAAATTGAATTAGAACAGTAAGACTTTAACAATCATGAAAGATTATTAAGCACTTAATTTATGCATGCCATTTAATATTTTTCTTCCATAAAATGCAAAGGATTATCTACCTTGAACTAGAATATATTCAAAAGGGAAAAGTCAAATAGACAATGATGTAACATGTAATTCATGTTTTTCAAAAACTGGTTAGTTTGGATCTGAACACTTTGAAACAGCTGAAGTATTTTACCACTATTAATTTAATCTCTCCAATGATAAGCACCTCAAATTGCTTTTTAAAAAGTAAAAGATTAGATAGAAATAGGTATTTTTTTACTTCTATTTAGGTCAGCGTGCTTATTCTTGAAATAAAGTTAATTTTTTAAATGACAAGAAAACATTAAATTTTTACTGGCATTGTTTTATATGACAGGGAACAAATCTTACTTATAATTGGGTAATCCTGAGAGGACTAACCAGTTTTGGAGTGTGACTGTATATTTCAGATTCTCTTCTGATTTTTATCAGGTAAAAGGAATGTGACAACATAATAAAAATTATTGTTGAATTATAAAATATATTTCTCATAGGTATATGGCCCTGAAAATATGTATGTAAAACAATTTTTCTCAAACTCAATCACATTTCAAATAGTTTATGAAAAAACTGCTACCTAAGTAAACTAGTAATTAATTTGTTAGGAGAAGAAAATATTGAGCAATTTTTTTTTTTTTTTTTTTTTTTTTTTGGTGATACAGTCTCACTTTGTCACCCAGGCTGAAGTGCAGTGGCACAATCTCAGCTCATTGCAACCTCCATCTCCCAGGTTCAAGCAGTTCTCTTGCCTCAGCCTCCTGAGTGTAGCTGGGACTACAGGCACCCACCACCAGGCCCAGGTAATCTTTTTTTTTTTTTTCGGTAGAGACATAGTTTCGCCATGTTAGCCAGGCTGGTTACAAACTCCTGAGCTAACTTCATATGCAATTAGATTGCAATTTTTTTCTAGTAATATCTAAAACATAAAAGGGGATCATCTTAAAATTAAAAACTCAACTAACTTCACAATTAAAGTTGTATTTTGTCTGTTGTCTTTTTGGCTTGAAAAAAAATTAATTCTGTACAAAACATACCTCAACCACATTCTCACGTACTCTTGCCTGTTTTCCTCCCTCTGTGGCCACTCCAGCTTTCTTCCTGTTGCCCTAATGCCTCAACATCTTTCTTATTTCAGATACTTCATCCGTCTTTATTCTTTTCTCTTTCTGGTCTTATGAAGCCTGTTCTGACCATCTTATCAGTCACATCACTTTCTTTGTTTATTCAATAATCTGTATGGGAATTTGTATCTGATCATTTGTTGGTGTTGTTTTAAATTTACATTTGACAAGCTTCTTCTTTGAGCACCTTACATTTCCATCTGAAAGAAGTCATTCAACTTCACAGTAACAGCAGGAAGTTTCCATAAGTCTGCTAGTTTTGCACTAGTGATAGTTTTCTATTTCACACTTCTTGACCTCTTGTCTCTAAAGGCCCTTGGAATATTCTCCTTTCCGCCAATTCTTGGACTGGCCAATTCCTCTTCTAAAAGACTAAGCCAAGGCCTAATTTCTCCTTCTACCTCCAAGCAGGCTGAGGTCTCCCTGCACTATTATCCAACTCTATTCATTTCTTTCTTATTTCATTTACCACATGGAGCTTAATTGCTGTAATAGACGTGTCAGCTTCTGAGAACAATTGCTCATTTTAACAGAGAGATGATTAGTTTCTTATTAACTCTGACAACCATCAAGTATCCCAGTGGCTACTACACAGCAGCTCCTTAATGTTATGTTGAATACCTGAATAAAAACAGGACTATGGAAAGATGCCTTCCTCAGAGTGGTCTCTGAATGTCTAATTGTCTCCCAGATTCCTTCCCAGTACTAAAAAAGATGGACTGAGCACTTCATGACAAACCCTCGAGCCTTAGTTTGACCGGTCTTAGTTCTTCCAAGTAAGCCCAAGTAAGGTGGGTTAATTCTTCCTTTTTCTTTTCTGCTTATGTTTCTTCAGTCCTTTTTGAATTCCTGAGTAGCTTGGAGAAAATAATTTGAAGTGGGTTACAAAGTCTTCCATCTATTTTTAAATTTTTTATTACATTTCAACCAAACATATTTTTCATTTCTTTATGGAATTGAAATAATGATGCAATTACAAATCAGAGAAAGAAGTAAAGAAATATCTATTTTGACCACGTACTATGCTACCAACCGTGAGCTAGGGACTCTGGGTCTATTATCTCATTCAATTCTCCTGATAGCCCTGAGAGGGAGGTATACTTATTACCATTTTAAGATTTCAAAGAAAACAGAAACAAAAATCTGAAGCATAGCTGTATTCTTAGTGTGAGGGCTGACTAACTTTTTAAAGGACTGTGACCAATTGGAGTCACACGTTTTGCAGCTATGGAATTCTTTTAGACCAATGCTAGGATTGTTTGCTATTGCCTGGTTGAAATTACCATGAAATTAGATTTTTCACAAGGTCATTTTTGTTTTGAGTTTTAGTGATTTATGGGAATGGAATTTACTAAAATTCAAACAATGCAGCTAAGAGATTGAAAGAAAAATAGAAATGTATAGCAATGGAGAAAAAGAAAGAAAACAAAGTTTATTTTAGAGGGAATAACTAGTAGGTCATGTAGCTCAATGCCTGATATTTATGTAGTTTTAGATTTATACTTTTGGAGAGTCAGTGGTATATACACACATATACAAATGAAATGTTTGAGGGGAGAATTAGTGGCCTATATATACATCGATCACTGAAAATTTTCAGCAGTGTGATAAAGAATCTCAATAAACATATCTTTTACCTCACCTGCCATGTCTCCTTATTTGTAAATAAGTGGCCTCAATAGATCCCCTCTGAGGACTTTTTCTACTCAAATATGTTGTGATTTTTTAAACTTTTTAATTTTGACTACATTTTGATACAGTTATTAATTAACAAGGACATGACTAGTTTGTAGAAAAAGTCAGGAGAAGAATCTAAGAAACGTAACACTCAACAAACTGGAAGAAATTAGTCCCTTAACAAACAATAAATTATCTGACTTTTTATGAAGTAATTTCCATTCTTTTGATATTTACATGTATTTTCAGGGTCCTTTTGTTATTTCTGAGCTCATTTCGAATATGTTAAACTTTAGAGATTTTCCCACAGAAGTGTTGCAAATTCTTTTAATGAGTTTGATAAGTAAAAAACTGCATTCAAAACTGGAATTATTAAAATTAATTTAAAACCTCTAAAGATATATTTCTAAGCAGATGGGAGAATATTTAGGCTATTAAACCTAATCCGTAAATCACCGTCTAGGGTAATGAGACTTTAATGTTCTCTTCAATTTTTCCATTAATTTGAAGTGTCCAGAGCGTTCAGATAAGTTATTTTGGTATAATCACTGTGGAGCAAATAGGACTCTGTTGCTATGGAAAACTAATTTCTTAAGTGTGTGTTTTCCCTTCTGTATTGAAATCTCTAATTCCTTTTCCATACTCCCATAATCTTGCATAACAAAATAGATAAGTATTCCAATTTTACATTTTATTAAAATTATTGATATACAAAAATAAGTATCAGATATTATGTAAGAACAAGATGAAAAAGAAATAAAAGTTTAACTTTCTTTAAGATATAATATTGTAGCTACTAAGAATCAGAGCCTATCATTAATTCATAAGCTTCTGAATCATTTATATGTCATGATCCAGAAATGATAATGGCCTGATTATATAACTTGATGGAAAAGTTAGAAATTTCATCTTTAAATACGAATGTCAAGGTTTCCAAAAGTTCTGTGCCTTTGAATATTTAGTACCACATGATGCTCCAAGAAAATAAATTTGAGAAATGCTTTCTTAGAGATACAATATTTGCATATGCATTACATATATTATATGTAAATCCTGCAGTGAAGAAATCTGTTTAATCAAGCTTAACAAAATATTTTACTAACTTGATCTTGGAACAACTATTTTCATATTTAAGATATTAGTCTATTTTGGAAACTGTTTTACAAAACTCACTCAGAGAAATATTGCAATATGTCAATAATTCAAGCTTTGATCATGATGTAATTTCCAACCTACTTATATAAGGATTGTAAATATTATTGTAACCGGGTTGTTGGATGCAGGGGAGAGCAGAGAGGCATCTGAAGACGCTCCCAATTCCCTGATTGGGAGGGGGATGCACTCAGCTCCCTCCCCATCTGATTCTTTTCCCAATGAGTCCGAGGTTCTTGGGCTTCCTTGCCCCAAGAATGGGGAAGGGGCCCTGGCAGAGCGGTGAGCTTACAGTTCAAGTATATATGGGACCCAAAGAGTTTAGCAGAAGGCGATTAGGCAGAGAGAGAGAGAGAGAGAGAGAGAGAGAGAAAGAAAGAAAGAAAGAAAGCGAAAGCTCCCACGCTGCAGTGGGAGGGGAATCCGAAGGGGATATCCCCACAGGTAGAGAGGGAAAGATAGCTCCCACGTTGCTGTGGGAGGGGATCCCAGAGAGGGAAATCCGCACAGGTAAGGTGCAGTGGAGTTTTAACTTTGAAGTTATTCCCACCCCAGTCATACTCTTGTTCAATGAGACGAGCTCTTTCAAACTTCCTCTGGAGTGATTGATCTTTGATCCTGATGCTGGTTTGGAGGTCTGGCCCAGAACAGAGGGCCATCCTCCCAGAGTTTTTTGCGGGCTTTTTTTTTTTTTTAAAGCAAAGGAGCACCCCTGAAATTTAACCTAGCCCATGTGCAGGAAAGTTAGACAAAGAACTCTAGGTTCCCTGATGGAGAGGTGGATGGAGGTATGGTACTGGGAAGTTCTTGCCTTTGAAACCACGCCCCTTGTGGACCAGGGAAGACAGGATTTTTCCTTTAACACAGTCCCTCATTATTATTAACGAATTGAACACATCTTTAAAAGATGTATAGAGTCATAACTATATTTCTATTTGCCAATCACATATTATGATTGGTTTTTAAAAATTAAGCCTGAAGATTGAACATAATTTTGGGGGGGGATAATTTGACAATAGATCAATTAGGTAACCTGAAACTACTCCCACACAAAATAAAACACACACACAAAAAGGAAAATAAAATGAACATATTTTGAGAGTGTAACTGAAATTGCAACAAAGTAACAGAAATTCCCATGGGTCACAGATGAAGGGGGCATGTGGAACAAGTTTGTGGTGCGGAGACTGAGCAAGTGGAACTCTAGCAGGATATCTGTCACCCAATCTTGTTGAAGCCCTGGAAAAAGGGGGCTAAGAGAGAAGTAGATTGAATCCTAACACTTCATTTGGGACTCTTGGAAGTCTACACTTCAGTGAAATGGTTCTGAGAAAAATCTGCCCACTGAAACAATGAGCTGATGGGGGGAAGCTTGTTGGGGTATGCATAGGCTCTATATGGAAAAAGTCATATGCTCGGAGAATTACTTGCATTAGTCAGCCCTCACACAGGTTTGTATCTTGAGTATGAATTAACTACCTGTGAGGTCCAGGTAACCCCAAGAGAAGAAATTAACATAGAAAGTGGTCCCCATTTCACACCTACTAAGGTGACTATAATCAATAAAACAGAAAATAACAATTGTTGGTGAGAATGTGGAGAAATTGGAACCCTCCTCATTCTGGTGGGAATGTGAAATGGTGCTGTTCCTGTGGAAAACACCTTGGCAGGTCCTCAAAATCTTGCATATAACTCAGCAATTCCACTCCTAAGAGTACGTCTAAAAGAATAGAAAGCAAGGACACAAAAAGATACTTGTATACTACAATTTGTGTTTATAAAAGCCAAAAGGTGGAAACAACCCACGTCCATCAAAAGATGAATAGATAGACAAAATATGACATATACCTACAATAAAATAAAGCCATTACCCTCAGCAAACTAACACAGGAACAGGAAACCAAACACTGCATGTTTTCACTTATAAATGGGAGCTGAACAATGAGAAACCATCAACACATGGAGGGGAACAACACACACTGGAGCCTGTCAGGGATGCAGAGGAGGAAGAGTATCAGGAAAAATAGATAATGCATGTGGGGCTTAATACCTAGGTGATGGCTTGGTAGGTGGAGCAAACCACTATGGCATATTTACCTGTGCAACAAACCTACATGTCTTGCGCATGTATCCTGGAACTTAAAATGAAAATAAATTTAAAAAATTCAGCAACAAACAGAATGAAAGTTTGGTAAATGCTACAACATGGATGAACCTTGAAAACATTGAGTAAAATAAAGTAGGCACAGAAGGACAAATACTATATAAATCCACTTATGTGAGATATCTAGAATAGGCATATTTATAGGAATGGAAAGCAGAATAGAGGTTAGCAAGTGTTGAGAGGAGAAGGGAATTAGAATTATTGTTTAATGAGTACAGTGCTTATGTTGGAGATGATAACAAATTTTGGGCACAGATAATGCTGATGGTTCTATAACACTGAAAATGTCTCTAATGCCACTGAATTGTATACTTACAAGTGGTTAAAATGATAAATATTTTGTTACGTATATTTTACCACGATAAAAAAATAAGTGGTCTCAGATTGGTGGTAACTCCAAAGCACTCACTTGAAGGGAGCTTCCACAGAATATCTCTGGATTAACCAGCTCTCTCATGCCAGGCTGTTCAGCTATTAGGTCCCAATGAAGACACAGCACATAAGAAAACACTTACTCCATGAGGTAAATCACAGCACATAAGAAAACACTTACTCCATGAGGTAAAGTCAACAGATAATAAAATATCAAGATTATATTACCAAGAATTTCAGCCAACCCAGCTAATTTACTACAATAAAGAATTTAGACGACAATAGAATATACCTTCAAAATAGTGACAGAATATATTACCTGCCATTCTACCTCAGTTGAATCACCATACAAGTGCCAAGATAAAATAGAGTCATTGAAATCAATGCATTAGGCCTTAAATAATTAAAAGGAAGGATAAATACACTGGGTCAACAGTATAAAATTAGTCCATTTTAAAGCTTAAAAACTTTAAAGTTTTAAAGGCTTTAAAATTTTAAGGCTGTGGTTCTCAAATTTTTGATTCTGGACACTTAAAAAAATTTTAAAGTTAGTAATGACTTCAAGTAGATTTTATTTATGGGTTTCACATCTATCAACATTCACTGTATTAAAAACTAAAAGAAAAAATTTAAAATACTTGTTTATTTAAAACAGTAATAAACTTATCATATGTTGACATAAATGGTAATTTCTGTGAAAATAACTGTTTCCCAAAACAAAAATGTATTGAGAAAGGAAAATATCTTGGGCTGCCAGAATCACTAAACAGGGAAAATTCAAGCTGGGAATCAAGCTGTGCCCCGACCACCTTGCACACATGACGTCAGGACTTCCTGAGGCTGTGTCACAGATGTTCATCCTCAATCTTGGCAAAATAAACTTCCTAAACTAATCTGAGACCTGTCTCAGATTTTCTGGGTCTATGGTATTAAGTAAGAAAAATAGCACTGTTTTGTATTTTTACAAATCTCTTTAATGTCTGGCTTTACAGTTTGGCTGGATTTGCATACCTGCTTCTGCATTCAATTTCTTGTCATACCTTACCCAGCGTCTGGGAGATTCCACTGTGTACATGAAAGAATGACAGTGACAGAGGCAAATAATGTCTTACTGTTATTTAGAAAGTGTTTTGATTTCACATACCCCATCACCATCAAAAGTTCTTGGGGATCTTTAGGGGCTCTAGACCACAATTTGAAAATCACACTTTGAGACTTAGATTATAGGACTAGATTTTTAAAAAATACAATTGTATTCTCTTACCACTGGTATTCAACATAGTACTAGTCATTCTGGCCAGAGCAATCATGCAAGAGAAAGAAATAAAAGGTATCTGAACAGAAAGAGAGGAAGTCAAACTATTGTAGATGACATGATTCTGGACCTAGAAAACTCCATAGTCTCTATCCAAAAACTTCTTGATCCAATAAACAACTTCAGCAAAGTTACAGGTACAAAATCAATGTACAAAAATCAGTAGCATTCCCTTACACCAACAATATCCAAGCTGACAATCAGATCCAGAATGCAATCCCATTCACTGTTGCCACAAAAATAATAAAATATCTAGGAATACAGCTAAGCATGGAGGTAAAATACCTCTACAATGAGAATCGCTAAACACTGCTCAATGAAATCAGATGACACAAACAAAAAACATTCCAGGCTCATGGTTAGGAAGCGTCAAAACCATTAAAATGGCTATACTGCCTAAAGTAATTTATAGATTCAATGTTATTTCTGTCGAACTACAGATGACATTTTCATAGATCTATAAAAAGCTCTTTTAAAATCATATGGAACCAAAAAAATCACCCAAATAGCTAAGACAATCCTAAGCAAAAAGAACAAAACTGGAGGCATCATGTTACCTGACTTCCAACTATACTACAGGGCTACAGTAACCAAAACAATGTGGTACTTTATGTGGTTTGGCTGTGTTCTCACTCAAATCTCATCTTGAATTCCAAGGTGTTATGGGAAGGACCCAGTGGGAGGTAAATGATTCAAGGGGTCGGGTCTTTCCCGTGTTGTTCTCATGACAGTGAATAAGTCTCATGAGATTTGTTGGCTTTATAAGATGGAGTTTCCCTGCATAACTCTCTTTGCCTGCTACCATCCACTTAAGATGTGACTTGCTTCTCTTTGCCTTCCACCATGATTGTGAGGCTTCCCCAGCCATGTGGAACTATGAGTTCTCCATTTCTTTGTAAATTGTCCAGTCCTGGGTATGTCTTTATCAGCAGTGTGAAAATGGACTAATACAGTACTGGTACAAGAACAGACACACAGACCAGTGGAACAACATAGAGAACCCAGAAACAAGACATTACACCTACAACTGTCTGATCATTGACAAACTTGACAAAAATAAGCAATGAAGAAAGGAGTTCCTATTCAACAAATCGTGCTGGGATAACTGCTAGTTATGTGCAGAAGATGGAAACTGAACCCTTTCCTTACACCATATATAAAAATCAATTCAAGATGTATTAAAGACTTAACTATAAACCCTAAAACTACAAAAACCCTAAAAGAAAACCTAGGCAATACCATTTTGGACATAGGAAGTGGCAAAGGTTTCATGATAAAGACTCCAAAAGCAACTGCAACACAAACAAAAGTTGACAAATGGGACCCAATCATACTATCAAGCTTCTGCACAACAAAAGAAACTATCAACAGAGTAAACAGATAACCTTCAGAATGGGAGAAAATTTTTGCAAACTATGCAACTGACAAAGGTCTAATATCCAGCATCAATAAGGAACTTAAACAAACAAGAAAAAAACAAACAACCCCATTAAAAAGTGGGCAAAGGACATGAACAGTTACTTTTCTAAAGATGTACATGCAGCCAACAAGCCTATGAAATATGCTCAGCATCCACTAATTAGAGAAATGCAAGTCAAAATCACAATGAGATACCATGTCACACCAGTCAGAGTGGTAATTATTAAAAAGTCAAAAAATAGATACTGGCAAAGTTCTGGAGGAAAGAGAATGCTTATGCACTGCTGGTGGGCGTGTACATTAGTTCAGCCATTGTGGAAAGCAGTGTGGTGATTTCTCAAAGAACTTAAAGCAGAATTACCGTTCAACCTAGCAATCCCATTATTGAGTATATACCCATAGGAATATAATTTATTTTGACCATAAAGACACATGTACATGTATGTTTATTACAGCACTATTCACAATAGCAATGACATAGAATCAACCCAAATACCCATTAATGTAGACTGGTTAAAGAAAATGTGGTACATATACACCATGGAATACTATACAAACATTAAAAAGAATAAGATCGTGTCATTTACAACAACATGGACAAAGTTGGAGACCATTATCTTAAGCAAACTACTGCAGGAATAGAAAACCAAATACTTCATGTTATCACTTATTATGTGGGAGCTAAACAAGAATATATGGACACAAAGAAGGGAAAAACACATACCAGGGCTGGCTTGAGGGTGAAGGGTAGGAAGAGGGAGAGGAAGAAAAATACCTATTAGGTATTGTAGTTATTACCTGGATGACTAACTCATCTGTACATCAAACCCCCATGACACACATTTACCAATATAACAATCCTGCACATGTATCCCTAAACCTGGAATAAAAGTTAAAAAATATAATTTTGTGCCATCTATGAGAAAAATATTGAAAACATAAGAACAAGTTGGAAGTGCAAGGACAATAAAAGACAGACCAAAAAATGTGTGTGAATTTTAGCTAGTAGCCTTTAAGGCAAAATGTGTTATTGGGGGTCAACAGGATAACAGTGTTTTGATACTATTGTCTAGGAATATCTAACAATCCTAAACTTACAGTATTCCTAATAAAATCAAACTATGTAAAGACAAAATTTACAAATTCATAACCATGGTGGAATATGTTAACACATATGTCTAGGTAATTGTTAGATTCTTATAGAATTGAACAATATTAAACAAGCTTGTTCTAATCAATCTTGGAGTGTGCTGACACTCTTACCAGACAGATATTTCATAAATTGTACAAATTTAACCTGCATAAAGTTGAAGGTTACAACTGCGGGCTCTGACAAACTTATGTTCCTACTGAGAGGCTTCCTAATAAAGACTGAGTTTATTTGGGCGGGGAGAGTGGGGAGGTAATTTAGGCACAGTAGGATTCCTAATTAAATCTTGTAAACTATTGAAACAATCCGTTGCACTATTTGGGAAATATTGCCTGTTTGACTGCTGCGCTTATTCACAATGCCACATTTGCTCCTAATAAGGAATAAGGAGGGAACTTCTCTGTGCTCAAGAACATGAAAGTGAAGAAATAAGATTGCTTCTCAAAGCTAAATTATTAAATTGATTTATATTGGACCAGAGACTAGGTATTCAATGTATTACCTTAAATGAATCAGATAATTATTCATTGGGTATTGTTTTAAATGATTTTTAAAATATATACCCATTAGTTCAAGGCTTAGCCATAATCTAATGGAAACTTTTAACACACTGAAGAAAATAATATAACACATGGCCAGGTTCACACCTTCATTCCAGCACTTTGAGAGGGTGAGGGGAACAGATTGCTTCATCTCAGGAGTTCGAGACCATCCTGGGCAACATGGTGAAACCCTGTCTCTACCAAAAACTACAAAAATTAGTCAGGCATGGTGGCACGTGCCTGTAGTCTCAGCTACTGAGGAGGCTAAGGTGGGAGGATCACTTGAGCCCAGGAGGTGGAGGTTGGAGTGAGCCAAGATTGTGCCACTGCACTCCAGCCTGGGTGACAGAGCCAGACCCCGTCTCAAAAATAAATAAATAAATAAATTTCAAAATGGGGTTAGTTTCTCTTTCAAAGAAAAAAAAAGTTTGTAAGGAAATTTTCTCAGGGTGTCCCCCGCAGTAACCAGAAAAAGCTTGCCTTGGCCAACAAATATGATTCTGTGGTCCTTGCCATAATCCTAGTGGCATAGCTTGGTAACTCTGGCCATTGAGAGGAAACAATTAACTTCCTTCATTCTGATTTCTTGATTTTTCAAGTAATATTCTGCATGTAATTTGGCTTCCTGGGTATACTCACCTATAACAAGAACATTTGCTAATAACTGAGCACAAGTATCTAGTTCCCTTCATAATTGTGGTGTTCTCTTTAAATAAGAATAGCATCCTTTTTTCTTAAGTTGTTTCACGCAAGGACACAGGGAGGGGAACATCACACACCAGGGCAGGGGGTGAGGGGATTGGAGAGGAATAACATGAGGAGAAATACCTCATGTAGATGACGGGGCGATGGATGCAGCAAACCACCACCATGGCACGTGTATATCTATGTAACAAACCTGCACAATCCGCACATGTACCCCAGAACTTAAAGTATAATAAATAATTTTTTTAAAAATAAAGTTGTTTTAAAGTTGTTTCTGTGTTTAGTTTCCGGGAGTTGCCAACTCCTGTTCTGATTTCCTCTGGGTGTACCTGTAGTAAAAATCTCAGACCACGAAAGCTGAACTGAAATGAGACAACGGTGCAATGGTCTTCCTGTCTATGGGGGCCTGTCAGGCAGCCAACAGATCTCTCTTGAGAGACAATTGACTTCACTGCCATGTGTTCTATCTTCACTGCAACACTGATCACCCTAAGTATGGAATGCTCTGGCTCATTCTATATTTGGTCATTGGGTAAGCATAAATCATACCTTTCCCCTTACTTTTTCTCATAGATTGAACAACAAATACGTTGAGACCCACTATCTTGTTGAGCACAGCAGAGCATTTTAAAACGAAATAAGAATTCCCCACCTTCAAAATGTTTATAGTGTAGAAGTGATAAAACAAATATGTAATGGTACAAGACAAAACTATTCTAAAGATTTTATAAGATATACGGAAAATGGCTATGGTGTTCACAGCAGCCAGAAATCACCTCCACTTGAGGGGAAAGGTTTAATGGTATAAAAGAACTTTGAAGAATTGACTGCTAAAGTGACAATTTCAAAACCCAAATGTTTTCAAAAACTGTTTCTTCTTTCTAACACATGCTTAAAACCCTTTGGAGGCTTCTCACTGTTTGAGAACAAAGACTAAAATATAGCACCCTGTCTCTCTAACTTGAGCTTGTCCTGGGCTACTCTTTGCTCTGTGCTCTCTAGCTGCTCTGGCCTTCCTGTAGCTCCTTTGTGGAGATGCCCACCTGGCGTAAGATACAACTCCCACTGTCTGAAACTTATTCCATCCAGCATCTCATCTGTATTTCCTACTTTGTGTTTACAAATCCTCTTGATTACAGCTCAAAATTTATCTCCGCAGACAAAATCTGCTTCTGATATTGAACATGAAATCTGCTTGTTAAATGCTCTCATGTGCCACTTAACTTTTCTTTCCAACGTTTGTGTTGTGTTATGCTGTCTCACAGTTCTAATTATACTCAAACCTGTTAGATTATTTAGTTATGGCCTGAACCCAAATACCCCAGAGTATAATTTCAAAGAGGAAGAAGTCCTCTGCATGGTGGCTTTCTTTCTCTTTTTTCTTTTCTTTTTTCTCTCTCCCTCCCTCCCTTCCTTCCTTCCCTTCTCTTTCTTTCACTGCTTAACATTTTGCATAGTGCCACTCATCACCTGACACATGGTAGGCAGACAGTAACTATTTGTTGAATTGATGAGGAAGGCATGAAAAGAAAAAGCAATCCCACATTGAGAGCACAGAAAAAAACCAAGCACAGAGGTGAAAAAAGCTGCCCAAGCTCAAAAACACAGAAAGTGATATTTCAATAGCAGGTAGTCTGTTACCAAGGTGCAGGATATGTGGGCAAGGTTTAATGACTCAGAAAAGGGATTAATGCCCCCACTAAAAACAATCCCATTTATCAGAGTCTCCATAGTAAGATCATTTAGTGTTTATCAAGTGAAAGAAAAGTATGACAAAAGCCTCATCATCTAGAGAAAAAATAGTGTTTTAAAAATGTGTGTTCATTGACTGCATGAAATGCGTTAAGATCAGCAAAACCAAAAGCCTTGATAGAACTGAACAGAGCACCCTGAGTGTGTGATGACATTATAAAGTTGCTATGAACATTCTTGTGTGAATCTTTGTGGTTATATATTTACCTTAGTATTGGATAAATACGTAGAAAATTAATGTGACATAGGTAGGTATTCATTTAACTTTATAAGATACTACATAACTGTTTTCCAGTGTTTGTAATATTTCACCCTTCCACTAGCAATGTGAGTTCTAGTTGTTCCACATTCTCACTAACACTTGTTATTGTCATTGTTTTAATTTTAGCCGTTCTAGTAAGTGTGTAGTGGTATTGTATTTTGGGTTCAGTTTTAATTTTCCCAGTGACTAACAATGTTAAGCACTTTTCATGTCTTATTATATATTTTCCTTTATAAAGTATCTTTTCAATCTTTTGCAAATGTTTTCAATCTTTCGCAAATTAAATTCCATTTTTATTGAGTGATTTGTAGGACTTCTTTATTCTAGACATAACGTTTTTGTCTGATACATGTTTTGCAAACATTATCTCCTGGTCTGTGACTTGCTTTTTAATTTTTTAGTAGTACCTCTTGATGAGCTGAAGTTTTTAATTTTAATGAAGTTCAGTTTTGTTTTTTTAAAGGTTAGTGCTTTTTGTCTCCTCAGAAGTGTTTGCCAACTCAAGTTAGTGAAGAATGTCTCCCTTTTTTCCCCTAGATCTATTAAACATTTTAGCTTTTTCTTTTATGTTTATAATATAAATTTAATTAATTTTTGTATGAAATAGAGCTTTAAGTTATTTTTTTCAATAGATAGTTGTTCCAGCACCACTTATTGAAAACAGAAGCTTTCTTTCTTCTATTGAATAGTTTCAGTTCCTGTGTTAAAAAGTCAATGTGAGTCTATTTCTGGAATTTCTCTGCTTTTCCTTTGACAGACTTGTCTATCATTATGCTAGTACTATTGACTATTGTAGTTTTACAGTGTGTCTTTAAATTAAATAGTGTCAGTTCTTTAATCTTACTCTCCTTTTTCAAGACCGGGTTTTCTAGATATTTTCCAGTTTCATATGTATTTTGAAATCAGATTGCCAGTTTCTAAAAACAAAACAAACCTTTAAAAAACCTGCTGGGATTTTGATTGGGGCTATCTTAAGTCTACAGATCAATTTGGGGAAAAAATAACGTTTTAACAATACTGAGTTTTCTGATTCATGGATATGGTGTATCTCTCTGTTAGCTCAAATGTCCTTTAATTTTTTCTCAGCAATGATTTGTAGTTTTCAGTGAGAAGTTCTTGTACATATTTTATTAAATTTATCCCTATGAATTTTATGTTTTGTGATTTTAATGCTATTTATATATAGTAGTTTTTACATTTTCTTTTTAAATATTTTCTTCATTATTTACTTATAAGTAATATTGAGGTTTTAAATTTTATTTTCTAATTGTGCATTGCTAAAATCTAGGAAATCAATTTATTTTTTTATTTGACCTATTGGTAACCTCCAACCTTGCTAAATCCACTTAA
This sequence comes from Cacajao melanocephalus, assembly GCA_963573385.1. Lineage (NCBI taxonomy): Eukaryota > Metazoa > Chordata > Mammalia > Primates > Pitheciidae > Cacajao > Cacajao melanocephalus. Next base: position 42,002 of record CAUYLG010050849.1, on the reverse strand, counting down.
TGTTTCTAATAGCTTTGTTCTTAGGGATTTTCTACATAAGCAATAATATGATATGTAAATAGAGTCTCAGTTTTCTTTTTCCAATCTTAATGTTTTGTATGTTTTCCCTTGTTACATTGGCTAAGGCCTCAAGAAAAATATTGAATAGAACTAGTGAGAGTGAATATTATGCTTGTTCCCAATCTCCTTGGTAGAAAGCAGTGTCTGTCTTTAACCATCAAGTATAATTTTAGCTATAGATTTTGTACAAATAACTTTTATGAGTCTATTCCTTGTTTGTTAAGTTTCCAAAAATCATGAATAGGTTTTGAATTTCTTCAAATGCTGTTTCTGCATCTATTGAGATGATTATTATTTTCCTTCTTTATTGTGTTTATATAGTTAAAATCAACAATTAACTGATTTTTAAATGTTGAACCAACTTTGCCTTCCTGTACAAAACTTCACTTGATTATGATATATTTTCTTTTTTATAGATTGCTAGATTTAAATTTCTTGTATTTTGTAAGGATTTTTTTGTGTCTATGTTCATAGGAGTTACTGATATGTGAAAAAAAAATTTGTACTGTTCTTATCAGGTTTAAGTGTTAAGATTATCTTAGTCTCATAAAATGAGTTGCAAGGTGTTCTCTCTTTCTCTTCCTCTATTTCCTGAAAAGGAATAAAGTATATAATTAGTCTTATTTCTTCCTTAAGTGCTTGTGAGAGTCCTCAGAGATTGGCCTGAAAATGTCTTTGAGGAAAAGCTATTAATTATAAATTCAAACAAATGGGGAGCTATTTAGATTTTCTAACTTTTGTATCTGTTTTGGCAATTTGTGTTTTTCCCTCCAAAGGAGTTTTTGCATTTCATCTGAATTGCCTAGGTTTTGGCATAAAGTTTTTAATAGTATTATCTTATTATAATGTCTTCAGTTTCCTTACTCTTACCCTCACTATTCCTAATACTAATATTTTTTTTCTCTTATATTCTTGATCAGTCTAGTTATGAGTTCTTTACTTTTATTAATCCTTTCGAAGAATCAGCATTGGCTTTGCTGATTAGTGTTTGCTTATATTCTATTTCATTGATCCCACTTACATGTTTATTATTTTATTCATTTTTTTATGTATTAGCATTTAATTTAGTCTTTGTTTTCTAGCTAAAGTTGAAGCTTAGAACTTCTTTTCTTCAAATAGAGAACTGCAAGTTTTTCCGAAGGCACTATTTTAGCAGTATCACACAAATTTTCACCTGTTGTGTTTTCATTATCATATACTTCAAAATATTTCATAATTATCTTTACATTTTCTTTTTGGATGTGTAGATTATTTGGAAATGTATTTCTCAATTTCCAAGTGTTTTTAAATTTTCCCAATAGCTTTGTGTTAATTTTAAATTTTATTTTATTATGGTCTGAAGGCATACTCTGCATGACTCTAATAAAGTTACATTTATTGAGACTTTTTCTGTTGTCCAGTGTATGATCTGTCTTAATAAATACTAAATGTGCACTTTGAAATAATATGTTTGTCTAAGAACTGGGTGGGTAGTATTCCATAAGTGTCAATTAGATTAAATTGTCTTTTATACTCTTCCATATATTTCAGTTAACTTATTCTATTGATTACTGGTAGATGAATGTTTAAAATTTCAATAATAATTGTGAATTTGTCAATATTTTTCTTTAATATGCTTTTTTCTTCATGTAGTTTAAAACTTTATTATTTGGTGCATATGAAAGAGGATTATTATGACTTCTTAATGACTTGGCTCTTTAGCATCTTGAAATGTACATTTTTATTCCTTCATCTATTTATCCTAGCTTTAAATAATGTTATTTACCAATTTCAGGATCTGTGTTATCGCTGATTGTTACTTCTGTCTGTTATTTTTAAAGTCACATGTTATGTTTCCTTATGTCTTCTCATATATAGTAGTGTTTCATTATCTGCATTATGCTGTTATCAAGAGTCTGGATTTTCTTATCTTCCCGTGAAGATCATTGAGCTTTGCACTATGGGCAGTTAAATTAATGGAGGATCAGCTTGATCCCATTGAGGCTTGCTTTAAGGCTATAAGACTTTATTTGGTTGTGACTAGCATAACCTTTAATGTAATCTCACTTCTCAAACATATTCTCTCTAGACTGTCAACTGAATGTCCAGGATATTTAGAAAGTTCTCTCTATTGTGGATGGTTGGGATTCTAATTTTTCCCCATACTATATCATCTCTGGAATCAATATTCTCATACAGTCAGCCAGTAGCTGTTTTGCTCTAGTCCTTGTAAAATCTTGCCCTGTATATACTAAAAAATGGTGTTTGGCCAAAACTTCATAGGGGACCCCATGAAGATTTCTGGTATTCCTTCTCTGAACATCTTCCTATTCTCTAGTACTTTCCTCATGAATTCCAGCTATTCCATAAACCCTGAACACCACTTTCTAATATTATATACAAATTTACTTTGTGTATTTCTCAAATCATTATAATTATCATCATTACTTTTTCTCTTCTTCTTTTATAATTTTAAAGTTATCAGTCTTCCACTTCTCCAGTTTATTTCTCAAGGTTTAGGTCTATTTGTTTCTGTCCATAGTTATTCAGGGACACTAACCCTCTAGGGACTTATGTCATTAGGAACCTTTTGCTACTTCTTGCAAACAATTCAACTTGCTTTCAAATTATCCTGGTCTATACAGTTTCTACAACTTCCAGAGGCAGCAGATTTGTGGATTTTCCCCTCTCTTTTCTGTCTTCTTTCCTTGCTATGAAAGAAGAATTTACCTGTAAAAGATGCTATTAATATTGGCTGAATATTTCCAGCTACTTTCAATGTTTTCATTGAGCTGTATGTACTTTTGAATGACTGCTTTAACTTAAAATAATACACAAACAAAATATAGATTATTTTTGTTGGCAGATTTTTTCCACAGATGAACCAATAAACTGGAAGTGAAAATCAGTCTCAAATAATCCAGAACACTTGCAAAGTATTGAGATGATATGGTATTTTCAGACTGACATCTTAGGTTATAAATGCACAATACCCCTTGCTTTGGAAAACTACTGGTTTCTTTAATCTCTTACATTTTGAGAATAGAATCTGCTTATTCATGGGCTTTTTTTTTCATTTACTTTGACTTTTTCATTAGCATTTATTTAGCTCATGTTCTGTGTCTGGCACTGGGTTGGGACACAATAACTTCTTTTAAATGTGATAGTTAACGAAAGGGAAGAAAAAGAAGAAAAGAATCCTAGTAGGTTGCAAAACGTGATTTCCTTTGAGCATATGACTAATTATTTAGTTAATTATTTTAGTTAAGGTGAGTTTGAGTGGAATGGAAAGGACATAACAGGAGAGGGAACAAATCTCTTCTAGCTACTGAACTGAAGCCAAATGGGGAAAATGACATACTCAAATTTGTGTCCAGTGATGTGATCTTGAGTGCACTTTGCCCCTGTTATTTTGATCTTCATTTGCTCTCTGCGATAATTTGTACATTATGTCAAAAGCAAACATATATGTATATGGAAAATTAAATTACTCTTTCATTGACTCTAAAAAAAGTTAATCTCAAACATGTCATGATTTTATGTGTCACTATGAAAAATAATGTGGTCAGTTAAATTATAACACTACATAATTTCTAAAATGGATCCCAGTTTTAGATATATAATCCTTTTTTACTAGAGTAAATCTTAGAGTTGGTGAGGGGTATTAAGCAGTATTATAATAGATTTGTCCTGGAAAGCTATGGAAGTCTTCAATTATATAAGAGGACTCAGAATGAATATTAAAGGTAAAAATAAACAACACAAATTTATAATGACAATACAAACTACCCACAGCAAAACCACAAAATCTGAGGGAGAAACTTGGTTTTGGTAGATTTGTGGCTTCCAGAGAACTTTCGTAAAGGCAAAAGCTATAAAATGTAAAAGTGGATATAAAAAACAAATTGATTAATCAAATAGAAAATTTAATGTGAAATGTTTATAGAAAGTAATTGATATCTGATTAATACTTTTGAATAAAAACAGAGGCAGACAAAAGATATTATGCCCGTGCAAAATATATCTAAAACAAGTTACATTATTTACAGAATTATATAGCATTCAATATTGTATTGTCAATACATTCTCAATCTTCTCAGTGATAGTCAAAACCACAGATGCTGTTAACCTGAAAAAGTTAAAATCAATTTACAAACATTCGGATAGTTATAACAAAGTGTATTGCATTTCTTGTTTTGATAGTTTATTCATCTCCAGTATAACGACATTTTATGGAATCTTCACATTTGCAGATATTCACTTGCACACTATATGTGAATTCAAGTCATTCTTACGTGATAGGTCCTCAACAGAGAACATCTAGGTTCTTTGTAACCCTCGTGCAGGTGAGACCTGGTCAGTGTCAAGATACCAGTTTAGCTTTAATCTAGTTTTTGAAAAGATGTTTCCTATCTCTCCTACCCCTTTCCCACTCCAGTAGAGAGAATATAAAATAATTTAATTTCCTACAAAATTAAAATCATATGGATACAAAGTACTGACAATTTCAAAGTCAGGGTAGAAAGTAACCTTATGTAATCTGCTTAGTGAGAGAAAAACGACATGAGTGGGAAGGTATTGGGGAAAATCTGTAAGTATGTGAGTCACTTAGATTTAAACTTTTAAGAAGAGAAATCATACTTTGCACATTTTAAATTACTGGGCCATGAAACTGGAAAGACTCTAGAGAATATAATATACAACTACTTCTTAAATGCATATGTTGAAAATGGAATCTAATTCTCTGCCTTCAGTTCAGCACTTCCCTCACAAAACTAAGCACTAACTAGATTTTTGTTTAAAAAGATATTTGTCACTATATCATCTAGAGTATCACACCATCTGAGTGTTTAAATGGCTCATACTCCAACATGCCTAAACAGAAATAAAACCATGTCAATACATCGAGAAAACTATACCTAATAATTATAAACTTTCTGTATCAATGTCCTCATAAAGAAACTAGATAAATCTTTAAAAAATTAAAGAACTTATTTAAAGTGTTTTTCAAAAATAGCACACCTGTTTTTCTCTCTTTTTTAAAAAAAGTATTTTTAATTTTTGTGGGTACATAGTAGGTGTATATATTTAGGGGGTACATTAAATATTTTGATACAGGCATTCAATGAATAATAATCACATCAGGATAAATGGGGTATCCATCACCTCACACATTTATCCTTTCTTTGTGTTACAAACGATCTAATTATACTCTTTTAGTTATTTTAAAATGTACAATAAATTATCGTTGACTGTAGTCACCCTGTTGTGCTGACATGTACTATGTCTTTTTTATTCTCAGTATATTTGTGTAACCATTAACCATCTCCACTTCCCTCCCCACATCCTCACTTCTCTTCCCAGCCTCTGGTAACCATCATTCTTACTTGCTATCTTCATGAGTTCTATTGTTTTAATTTTTAGCTCCCACAAAGTCAGGATGAAAAGTAACCTTAAGTAATCTTAAGTGAGATCATGCAAAGTTTGTCTTTCTGTGCCTGACTTATTTCACTTAACATAATGACCTCCAGTTTCATCCGTGTTGGTGCAAATGACAGGATCTCATTTTTTTTTATGGTTGAAGAGTACTCCATTATGTATATGCACCATCTTTTCTTTACTCCTTAAAACTTAGGTTATTTTGCATACTTTTTTGTTAAAGAGAAAATAAATTTATTGTTACACTGACCTGCAGAAACTATTGACAGAGAAATGAGTAAAATGTATGTAGGAAAATTCCTATCAGGAAAAAAAAAGGGTGCAGAAAAGTATTCAAAGTTCTTAACAAATAAGATTATCAAAATAACAAATATTTTTATGTAGTATTAACTTTGATGGGTATAGAGAAGTAAAAATGGAACATATTTTCTTCAGTTTATTATTTCATATCTGAGCTAACCCATTTGTTTATATGTGCTATGAATTTTTAATTTCTATGCTTGATTACTGTTTGTATTTTTTATGTCTCTGTTTTTTTCCATAATGAATAGGTCATTATTTCTCCAACTGTAAATTATTTTATGCTTATTTTGTTTGTATCACTCTTGTACCACCAAAGACGCTGACTTTGTCAGTTACTGTATACTCCAAGTAAGAGGAGAATTACACCCACATTCTAAGAGCTCTGTAAATTTAGAAAAAGTGGTGCTTCCAGGCAACCCTTGAGAAATAGCAGCTGAGAGGTCCTGAAAATAAATTGAGTGAAATTGAAGCACCTGTAGGTCATTTGGCACAGGTAGGCAACTGTCACTTTAGCTTTTCCTTTCTTAGGTAATGGACTTGGTTACATAATGCATTATAATTCCAAGTGGTACTGTTTGGTCTTTGGAAATCTAAACTTCCAAGATTTAAGACAGTGATGAAAGACAAATGGCAACTTGGCTGACTTCTCAACTTTTTAGTGTGGAGTATGATGCCTTGTGATGACAGCACAAACAAGAAACTTTAATCAAGATTGGCTTTAACTGTAGTGCAATGTGACGATGTGCAACAGAGACATGAAAGCCTCATCCTCACACTCAGTGACACTCTTGTTTCTTTGGTGTGTATGGGGTTAGGAAGTTCTGGGAAGAGCAAAGTATTGTTTATTTTACTTTCATAACTTAAACAAGTCAGCCCACTTGTCTTGGCCTCCAGTTTTATGAGCAGCATAAAAAAATCAACAATTGCTAACAAATAAAATAAAATGAAGCATAAAATCGGTTTTCTGAGTCAGGAAATTCTTATTGTTATGACCATTACTACAAAATCTGAAACCATAAAGGGTCCCTTGCAGAGGCTGAATATCCTTTTACACTGCCCATTGTTACAGGTCAGGAGTGGAGATGAATTTTAAAGGGTAGTCTCATTCACTTCTAAAGGCTTACCTCCAAAAACAAACATTCACTTTAGGCTATACCCAGCCTAGCCCATTTCCCAGACTCCTAAGCAGAATTGTGTCCCACTGGTCTAAAGGAAATAAGCAAATATTCATTTTATCAATACAGAAGCAGAGCATGGCCAGGAACATGTATTATTCTATAAAAGTTCATGTAAAGACAACTTCAACAAAATCTTTTGAAAACATTTAGATGAGAAGCTGCAACTTTTTATGCCTAATTCATGGCATCATTTAGTCTTGGAGAACAAACATTTACATGTGTGTCATTCCCATCTTCTGCTAACACAGCAGATATTTCTATCAGTTATTTTCTATAGAGCTCGTCATGCGGTCAACTCCAATAAACCAGAGCATTATGCAAATTAAACTCTACTGACCATCTCTGGTCAAGTCCAACGTAGTTGATGTTGAAATTGTATGTCCTTGGGACCAAATTAACATAAATTTACTGAATATTTAATTACCAAAGTATTTTGTAGGGTTACATGAGATCACAATGGGGCATACGATGTGGTGTGTACCCTGGAGGAACTTTAAATCAAGGAGGGGAAAAAAGACATATGCTATCATCGTAAGGTGTTAAGTGACAATTGGGCAAGAAGGCCAACAGGGCCAGAAAGGGATTATGGATGAGAGAAAAGGACTAGAAAATGTAAAAGGTTTAGGAGACAAAGAGCAGCAGTCAGAGAGTTTGACTAAGGAGGGAAGGAGTAGAGAAGCAAGATGTGATCCAGAGTGGAAGAGATAAGAGAATTGCTAGAAGGGGCTCCAGACTTAGTGATCACTGATCCTGAGGAGCAGATATTTACTCTCTGCTCCATTCGATGTTGCCTACTGGCTATAGGTGACTCCTTGCCACAGTCAGAAAGCTGGGTTCTGATGTTGGAGCCATAGATGCTTTTGGTGAATCTATAGGGCTTAATAATATCAGGAATAGGTTTGGATTGTTTGCAGCTATATGTGTTTTTATGGAGAACAAACAGAAAAACCAAACCCATTCTTGTACACTTAGTTTTGTAAGATTGAAGAAAACAAAAGCGTTTTTCTAAGACTGAATTTGGTACTAGACATAAAAATGTACCTTTGTAAAATGCACCATTTGCAAAAACTGGAAATACTTTTGCACCAACCTAATAATTAAATGTTTATTGCATAGCTTTTGTGTGAGTGTGTTTTTTTGAACTCACACAAATTAAGCATTCTTATTATGCATTTATGAGAGGAAACTAATGGTTCTTTCTATAATTTATAGAAATGACTTTTGCCATCGGACTTTTCTTGCAGCTACTGTCTAATATATTTACTATGGTACGTTCACAATGTATTATAAAAGAGCCACTTATTAATGCAGCATAGAGAGTCTTGTTTCTGTTATAGGGAGTTAATTTACTGAAAGTAAGTAAATCATGTTAATTTATAATAATTCCAAATAACTAAGATTATCTAATATTGTAACAAAAAGATATTAATTCTACGAATGTGCTAAAATCAATTTCTATATTATTTGAACATAACTTGTCATAATCCCTGTTTTCTGACTGATATCTTCAACTAGTCTCACATTTTTCCAAAAAGGCACAATGTCAAATTGTATGCAACTGGATATAATCTGCAGAAGTGCTTACTTGGATCATTCTCTGCTTGAAAGGAAATTTCTCCCAATATAGCCAAAGTTTCCTGTTTATTTAGTTTTAAAATCCTTAAAACATAAAGTACTGGATGACCTGACAAAGCATTTGGACAGATTTCCTACAGGGAGCTCAAAGCTTAAATAGTTACCAAGATTGCAGATGGTGTCTATATGAAAAAGTCTATCAAATTACTGATTTCTTCCCTAGGCAGATGGCAAAGGGGCCTGGCAGAAGCTCAATTTTCAAGTTGTGGATGTATGTGCATGCGTGTGTGTGTGTGTGTGTGTGTGTGTGTGTGTGTTGAAGAACAAAGGTCTTTTACTCTGCAAGACAAAAATAATTGCATATATTACCTAGACCATATTTGTCAGTACAACACTGAAGACTAATCCCTGAGCTTTGAAGATATGCAGGAAAAGAACACTTCACCTAACAACAAAAAATTGTAGGGCTGCTGTTTTACCTAAACTCTGGTCTAATTTTCCTATTAAAACTCAAAATAAGACAACAGTGAGCACCTGAAATAGCTGCAAGTTGATTTGATTGGTAAGAAAATTTGGAATTTAATATTAATTTTTACCCTTTGAAAACTGGATATTTGGTTTTTTCATTAGTGAGGGATAGTTTAGAATTTTAAAATAATGTTAATTTACAACTTTCCACTTATAAGAATCAATTTTTTTTTGTAACTGTTTGTTCCTTACCTTTAAAAAAATACAATTCTTTATTCAACTTGAGCTCACCTCTTCTGAAAAATAGATGAAAGACTTTTAAGGAATTGTTCATAGCAGAGAAGCACTAGAATTAATTGCGCTCCTTTGCTTTATCTGTGCAGGATATAATAGTTTCATTAACTCATTGAGCTAGCAAAGTTTCTTGAAAGTCTCCATGTCAAAAAAAAAGGGGGGGTTCTCTTAAAATTATTCTGTCATCTGAGAAATCTCAATCTTAAAGATGAGGAATTTTCTCCCTGTTTCTTATGATCTAGGACATGGCAAGTCAGCAAGCAAATTTCCAGTCTAATTTCTGGTGGAGTCTGTCCCAGGGAACAAGGTATTTTGAGAAGAAAATGAGTTAGACTTTGCTTGGAGCTAGATGTGAGTAAACCATCTATCTCCTTGGAAAATGGAAGACAGCCACTCATTTGACAGCAAAGGTTCAGTTCAACCGACAGGGCAGACAATTGACAGAGCTGGAAAAGTGCATCTGGTGCATTATTAAGTATCAGAATGATGAACAGAGTTCATAATTAAGCTTGTACTAAACAGCTCGTTGCCTTGAGTAATAATAACGATGACTTAAAAAAAAGCATCCTGCTTTCTTTCTCTCACTGTTCTCACAAATAAATGTAACAATGTCAGAGTTGTCATCACCAGTAAAATTTGTCAGCCCTCTTCTTAATTAAAACCTTCTTTATAGACTTCATGTTAGAATTTTTATCTTTGTCATCTTTAAAAATTTTTAATGCATTCTTTGGAAAAAAACACTATATAAATCCCCAAATAAGAACATGTGTCATCCCGATTACATGTTCTCAAGCAACTACTTTATTTTTATATGTCTATACACAAGGAAAAAGGAACTTCTTAGAGGAACCTCATACAAATACTGTATTTTGATGGATAGAAACACTAAAATAAATTACACAATAGAAATGACATAATATGGGGTTCTGTAAAGTCTTTATTACATTATCAGAATATCTTTGCATAAAGATTGAGTTCCTTCTATTGGAGATAGAAGGGAAAGAAGGATATTAGCAGATAATTAGAAATAATATTTTCACAAAACTAATATGTCCTAGTTTTATAAAATAAAGGTAAGATTTGAATTGTTTAAATAAAAATAATAGAATTCATAGTCAAGTGAAATAAAATGTGTAAGTTTTATTAAACAAGAAACCAATACATAAAAAATAGTAGCTGACAGAGAGTGATTCTTTTTTATTGTGATAAGAATACTTAACATGAGATCTACCCTCTTAACAAATTTTTAGATGTGCAGCACATTACTGTTAACTCTAGACCCAATGTTGTACAGCAGATCTCTAGACCTTAATCATCTTGCAGAACTGAACAATTATACCTATTGGATAGCAACTTCCCATTTTCTCCTGCCCACAGCCCCTGACAACCATCATTCTACTGTCTGCTTTCATGTTTGATTTTAGATACTTCGTATAAGTGACATTTCACAGTATTTGTCCTTCTGTGACTTGCTTATTTAATTAGTAAAATTTTCTAGGTTCATCCATGTTATCATATGTACCAGAAATTTCTTCATTTTTAGGGCTGAATAATATTCCATTTTATGTATATACCACATTTACTTTATCCATGCATCTGTTAATGGACATTTAGGTTGTATCCACATCTTGGCTATTGTGAATAGTGGTGGAATGAATGTGGAATAAATAAAGTATTTCTTTAAGATCTCAGTTTGAATTCTTGATAGAAGATTATTTTAATATGGCAATTAGCCCCAGATCAAATGAATTATTTAAAAATTGTGGGTTCTGTATATTCAGCTGTCTATAAATACATGGGTTTTCAGGGAAGAGTTTTTGATTGTTATATGGCATAGGAGACAAGGCATTAGACAAAATATGGATCAGAATTTTGGATCTCAAATTTCAGGTCAAAATTGAGGACCTCAAATTTCTGACATCCAGTAAGTAAGCAAATGCACAGTTGCTAATGTTGTTATTTTTGCTATTATAATCATCATCATGGTTGTTGTTGTTGTTCAAGTATAACTGAACTTCAAGTATAACTGCTCCTTCTGTAGTCAAGTAATTTGTGTGCTCTGGAACAATGGCAATTGAGTGAACTGTGTGGTGAGGAAGACAGTAGTATCTCCTCCCCTGATTATCTCCAGTTCCATTCTGAATCAAAACACCATACAGGCTGAGAGAAAAGACTTTGGAAAAGTTTCAGTCTTCAGTACTGGCTCCTATCCTTATAAGCCATCTGACTTTTGGCAGGTCGACCATACTTTTTGGGCTTCAATTACTTTACGTGTAAAAAAGAGGGTCATGGTAATACCTACCTTGTAGGGAGATCAAGATAAATAAATGAGGCAAGTATGTAAAGAGCTTAGGTAGACTGGCTTCTGGTAAAAATTTAATAAATGATACACAGTCTACTTGAATTACATGAAAACAGTTTCCTATTACAAGAAAAGATTATTATCTTTTACATATCATTCACTCTGCTGCTTAACAAGGTATGTGAAAAAGATAAAATATAATAATCAATCATCATGGGAAAATGACAGGAAAAAACCTCTTTTGTTGGTACTTGGATTTTGTGTCAGAAAAGAACAGTATTGTCAGTAACCCAGTCAAATACCAAGGTATGGGAGACCTTGTCCTACCTTTGGGGACACAATAAACACTTACCCTGTGAGGCAGCATAAGAGAACTGAGTTAAAGCATCTTTGTCATTGGGGTTGGACTCTTGATTATTTGGATTTTTTTACAAGAATGATAGCTTGAAATATTGCTTAGGGATGTGCTGGCACACTGCATAATAGAGAGTATTTCGGAGCTGTCTCTGTAAGGGCAACACATCCCATGGTGAGTTATTCTGTTCCAGCTATTGCCTCAATCCAACCTAGCAATAATTGCTGGCCACTGACTCTTCAAGGCTAGCATAGTCTGACTGCTCTATTCTCTCTTTCACCCCAATTTCCTTTTATTCTGCCTGTTCTACATTCCTACTCTTTGCCTACAAGGCCAGTCTAGCTCTGCTGGCCTGAGCATTTGATCCACCCTGCCAAAGCTTTTGCCAAAACTTGTAAAATTTCTAATATAAAGTCTAAGTACCACAAAAGATAATTCATTTCCTACTCACCTTCCTCACGATGATCTTTTATTACATTTCATCTGTTATACATTCTTGGCAACCTTGCCCCTCTGCCTCTCTGTCCTACTTGCTGGTACAAAGTCAACCTTAGTTAAATCTACCACTTTATATATCCCACACCTATGACAAAGTAGCTCAATGCAGCTGGAGAAAAATGCACAGTTGTGACTTCATTCACAATGCAATTTACATTTGCAATTATGTTACCAAATATATCAACCTAACTGCATCTAAACATGCATATTCACTATTCCCTCTGGTCTTTACTGAGTTCAACCTTTTCATTTGTGCAGCTTGCCACTTCACATCTCACCATTTCAAGCATTTTGCTTTTACAATTATTTACTCCTCTGCATCATCAAATTTTCCCATCTATTCCATCATTCTGATCAGCCTATGTTTGCTGTACTATTGCCCACATTTAAATAGAAGTCTTCCTTTCCCTATAACATCTTCTGGCTGGCATTGGAATTGTTTGCCTCCCTTGCAGTGATTTCTTTTTATATATAATGATGTTTCTTATAAAAATGTGCTTATTATTTCTACTTTTTGAACTCTATTCTCTTTTGATCCAGCTGCAATAAGATTTGACCCTCCTCTCCACTGAAACTAATCTTATCAAAGATCTCTATATTGCCAAATTCAATAGTCAATTCTCAGTCTGCATCTAATTTGATTTTCAGGAGTTCTTGACAACATTTGACCACACTACCTTCTTCAATGACTTTATTTACTTGCAATTCAGGAAACCAAGCTTTTCCTGGTTTAGTCCTTTTCCCATAGATATCTGGTTTCAGTCTCTGTTGATGTATCTTCTTTATTTTGGTTATTTCCAATTTTAGGGGATTCTCCAAGATGCTGTCTTCAGCCACTCTCTCTCTAGGTGACTTTAATTTTTTTTGTCTCCCAAATGTGTGTTTTCAGTTTTGGCCTCTGAGCTTCAAACTCAAATTTTTCAACATCTCCATCTAGAATCTAATTATTTCAGAATTAATAAGCCCAAAATAAAGCTCTTTTATCTCCTCTCCATACAAACATTTGTCCCAAGTTTTTACAGACTCATAAAGGGCATCTCTATTGTTTCAGTTGCTCAAGTAAGACATCTTGAAGTCACCCTTGAACAAATATATAAATCCTCACACTTTGTATTGAATTAATTAGCCAATCCTTGTGGCTCTATATTGAAAATATAAATAAATAAATAAATAAATAAACAAATAAATACATACTTAAATGTCTTGGATCTGACCTCATCATCTTCTAGGCTACTACTCTGGTTCAATTCATAATCCTTCCTCATCTGGACTTCTAAGTTGCCTCCGTGAACTCTTGGCTTTCTGCAGTCTTTTCTCCACACAGCAGCCAGGGTGATTTTATTAAAGATTAAATTGCATCATGTCGCTCCTCTGCTTAAATCATGCTAATAAAATTAGAATACAGTTCTAACTTCTTACTGTGGTAAACAGTGCCCCTCATGATCTGGTCTTTAACTACTTTAATAAACTTACTTGCTATTCCTCCTTCTTGTTACTGTGCTTCAGCCGTGCCAGATTTCCTGCTATCCTGCCAATATAACAAGCCTGTTCCTGCTTCAGGGATTCATATACAGTATTCCTTCTGCTTAGGGTATACTTTGCCCAAGTCTTCTCACAGAACATCATGTCCTCATTCGTCAAGTTTCTATTCAAATGTTGCCTCCTCGGAGGGTCTTTCTTGATAACATTAATGATATAAATATGTACACACTAAAAGTTGTGTTTTAATAAAGTAATTTTTCAACAGAGACACGTGACCTATTTGGGGAAGTATGTTTTATCTCCCTCAAATATATATTTTTAAATACATTGCCATTTTCAAAGGCATTCTTCATATAATGATGAGATCCATCACTGCTACATGAAGAATATTTCTACCCTGAAAGCTGAACTTAAGTTGATGTCATTCTTTAATTTCAAAAATTCACAATATTTCCAGTGTCTCAGGATATATACAAATCATCAATATAACTTTGCAGGTAGGAAGTATAGTAGTTTGAATTTATAAAAGTGTCTGGGTAACAAGACTGTCAAAAAATAAATAATAAGATATATAACTTCAGATGCTGACACTAAAATTTATATTTAAGAGACCCAGAGTAGGCAAAAGAATCCTGAAAAAGAACAAAGTTGAAGGACTTGCACTTCCCTATTTCAAAGTTTACTACAAAGCTACGTAATCAAGACAATGTACAACTTACAGAAAAATAGACACATAGACCAATGGAATAGAACTGAGAGCCCATCGCTAAACTGTTACATTTATAATCAATTTATTTTGAGCAAGGGTGTCATGACAATTCAATGGAAAAAGAGTAGTTTTTTCAACAAATGCTTTTGGGACAAATAGATATATGCAAAAGAGGAAGTTGGACCTCCTTCCCACACCATACACAGAAATTAATTCAAACTGGATCATAGGCCTAAATATAAGAGCTGAACTATAAAATTCTTTGAAGAAAATACAGGCATAAGTCTTCATGACCTGGGATTAGGTAAAAGCACCAAGCACAAAATATATATATATATATATATAAATTGGACTTTATAAAAATAAAAAGCTTTTGTGCTTCAAAAAATATCATCAGGAAAATGACAAGACTACCCTCAAATTGGAGAAAATATTTGAAAATCATATATCTGATAAGGGATTTGTATTTAGAATACATAAGAAACTCTTACAACATAATAATAAAAATACATATAACCCAATTAAAAACAGACCTTAAACCCGAATAGACATTTCTCCAAAGAAAATTTACAGATGACCAATAAACACTTGAAAAGAGTCTCAGCAGTCCTCATACCCACTAGGATGGTTCTGAGGAAAAAAGACACAAAATAAGAGATATTGGTAAGGAGCTGACAAAACTGAAACTCTCATAATCTGCCCATGGGAATGTAAAATAATGCAGCCGTTTTGGAAAATAGTCTTGCAGTTTCCCAAAGGTTAAACATAGAGGCACTGTGTGACCCAGAAATTCTACTTCTAGTATATGTCTACACAAAACTTTTACATAAATGCACATACAGCCATGAACTGCATAATAATGCTTCAGTCAACAATGGACCACATATATGATGGTGGTTCCAAAAGATTATGATAAAGCTGCCCTTTACAAGTGTGCCATTTATTCATTAGTTATGCCTTATTTTTACTGTACCTTTTCTATGTTTAGATGTACAAATACCACTGTGTTACAATTGCCTACAGTATACAGTACAGTAACATGTACAGGTTTGTAGCCTAAGAGCAATAGGCAATACCATATAGCCTAGGTGTGTAGTAAGTTATATCATCTTGGTTTGTGTAAGTACCTTCTATGGTGTTGGCATAACAACGAAATTACCTAATAATGCATTTCCCAAAACATTATCTTGTTTCATGGCTGTAATAGCCAAAAAGTGGAAACAACCCAAATATAGATCAACTGACAAAGTAATGAATAAAATGTGGTATATCTATACAATGGAATACTATTCAGCAATAAAAAGGAACAAAATACTGCCACATGCTACAGTGTGGATAAACCTGGAAAATATAATTCTAAATGAAAAAGGCAACATATTGTATGATTCAGTAAGTAAATTACTGGTTGCTTAGGAGTGCAGTGTGCCTAAAAGGGAATAGGGAATGAATACTAATGAGTGTGGTTCTTCTCTTTTGCAGGTGATAAAAATGTTCTAAAGTTGATTGTGGTGATGATTTCACAACTCAGTGAACACACTGAAAACTCATTGAAATACGTATGTTAAATGAATGAGTTGTATAGTTGTGAGTTATATTAATAAAGTTGTTAAAAACAAAAAATAAACACAAAATGTTAAAATTAAAATTTAAACAACACATCTTGGATATGTTATAGGTTTAATTGTTTTCCAACTTTATGGCTTTTTGTATTGCATAAATTTTTATAATAACAACATTAAAATCACATAAGATAGTTATTTCTGGTTTGAAAAATATTAATTTATTCAAGTATTTACTGAGTATCTGTCAGAAACAGCAGATATTACCAAATAAACATTAATTATTAAGAAAACTAAGAACAAACATGATTTGAATCTTGCTTTGTTTCCTTTTTTAGTTTATTTCTGTTACTTAAATTTATGAGTTTCTTTCATTTATTTATTTATTTTTGAGATGGAGTCTCACTCTGTCGCCCAAGCTGAAGTGCAGTGGTGCTATCTCAGCTCACTGCAACCTCTGCCTTCTGGGTTCAAGTAGTTCTCCTGCTTCAGCTTCCCTAGTAGCTGAAATTACAGGCACCTGCCACCACACTGGGCTAATTTTTCTTATTTTTAGTAGAGACAGGGTTTCACCATGTTGGCCAGGCTGGTCTCAAACTCCTTATCTCAAGTGATGCACTTGCCTCAGCCTCTCAAAGTGCTGGGATTATAGGCATGAGCCACTATATACAGCTCATGCCTATAATCCCAGCACTTTGAGAAGCCTTAACTTTATGAATTTCTTGTGACTTATTCAACTAACAATATGTCTTTATAAGTTTTAAATTAATGCTAATGTATTTAGTTCTCATTAAAATATACTTATTAGGTTGCAGATCTCTTTAGGATTACTTATCTATTTAATTCCAATAAACCAATTAGATTTCTGGCCCTTGTTTATTAAAATTGAAAATCCATTTTATATTTAACATATACTATATATGGTAATTATAACTCCTTCAATTTTGATTTAAAAGTTAGCTTAAAAGATATTTAGCTTAAAGTCTACAGCACAAGTTTATAACAGTGGTCCCTAACTGTTTTGGCACCAGGGACCATTTCATGGAAGACAATTTTCCAAGGATGGGGATGGTTTCAGGATGAAATTGCTTCACTTCAGATTATCAGCCATTAGATTCTCATAAGAAGCAGGCAACCTACATCCCTCGCATGCTCAGTTCACAATAGGGTTCAGCTTTTTTGAGAATCGAATGCCATCATTGATCTAGCAGGTTGTGGAACTCAGGCAGTAATGCTCTCTGGCCTGCAGCTCACGTCCTGCTGTGTGGCCAGGTTCCTAACAGGCCATGGACCAGTACTGGTTCGCAGACTGAGGGTTGGAGTCCCCTGTGTTATAGGATACATATAAATAAGAAAAAAGTTACTATAGTGAAGCAAATTAACATATCCATCATCTCACATAGTTAACCACTTTTGTTGTTTCTATGGCAAGAGCTGCTAAAAGCTACTAATTTATCATGAATATCTTATTTAATATAATTTTATTACCTATAGTCATGTCACACATTAGATCTCTAGATTTTTTTTTTTTTAGACAGAGTCTCGCTCTGTCACCAAGGCTGGAGTGCAGTGGTGCGATCTCAGTTCACTGCCACCTCCACCTCCTAAGTTCAAGTGATGCTCCTGACTCAGCCTCGTGAACAGTGGGATAACAGGCGTGCTCCACCACGCTTAGCTATTTTTTTTCTTTTTGTATTTTTAGTAGAGATGAGATTTCACCATGTCAGCCAGGCTGGACTCAATCTTCTGACCTCAAATGATTCACCTGCCTTGGCCTCTCAAAGTTCTGGCATTACAGGTGTGAGCCACCTAACCTGGCCTAGACTTCTTTTATCCTGCATATCTGCTACTTTCTATCCTCTGACCTACATGTCTCCATTTCCACTTACCCAAACCCCATCGGGTAACTACTCTTCTGTCTCTGCATATTTGATTTTTTTTTCAGATTGCAAATATAAGTGAGATCATGTAGTATTCTTTATGTGTCTGGCTTATTTTACTTCACATACAGTCCTCCAGACTCATCTGCATAGTGGCAAATGGTGAGATCTCATTCTGTTTTAGGCCTGAATAATTTTACTGCATATATGTGTCACAGTTTCTTCATCCATTCATCCACCAGTGGACACTTACTTAGGTTGTTTCTATATCTTGGCTATTTGGAATAATGCTGCAATGAACATCGAGTGTACTTCTTTTAAAAAAAGAAACCTCTTTTTTCCTTTTTTCTTATTTATTTTATTCATGTTTTACTTTTTTTTTTAGCTTCATAGGTACATGTTCAGGTTTGTTGTATAGGTAAATTGCATGTTTTGGGGGTTTGGTGTACAGATGATTTCATTAGCCTGGTAATAATTTATAGTATCAGATAGAGTTTTTCAATCCTCACCCTTCTACTCTCCACTGTCAAGTAGGCTCCAATGTCTATACCCTTCTTTGTGACCATGTGTATTCAATGTTTTATCTCCCACTAATAAGTGATAGTATGAAATATTTGGTTTTCTGTTCCTATGTTCGTTCCAATATGATAATGGTCTCTAGTTCCACCCACGTTGCTGCAAAGGACATGATCTCATTCTTTTTTATTGCTGTGTAGTATTCCATGGTGTATATGTACCACCTTTCCTTTATCCAGTTTACTGTTGATGGGCATCCAATCTAGGTTGATTCCATGTCTTTGTGATTGTGAACGGTACTGCAATGAATATACACAGGCATCTGTCTGCTCCCAGGCACTGTGACTGCAGCCTTTTTTTGGGCTATGGCAGTGGTGCCAGTCTATTCTGGGGTCCATGGCTTGTAGAGGTCCCTGTGCACTTAAGAGTTGCTTCCACAAAAATTCTGGGTGGTTCTGTCTCAGTTTAGAAGTACGGGGGGTTGGTATGGGGAAGGCAGTGTGAGGTTGGGGGTGGGCAGGGGAATACTCCCCTTCTCAGGCTTCACACAGATGTCTTTGTAGAGTGTAAATTCCCCCAGGGGCTCTCACTCACTCACTCATTCCTTTGGTAGGAAATTTCTCCAACCAACTTGAATTCCTCCTCAGACAATGGGTTTTTCTTTTCTATCACATGTCCAGGCTGCAATGTTTTCAAACTTTTACTTCTGCTTCCCTTTTTAATATAAACTCCAGTTTCAGATTATCTCTTTGCTCACAATATAAGCATATGCTATTAGAATCAGCCAGGCCATATCTTGAACACTTTGCTGCTTAGAAATTTCTTCCACCAGATACCCTAAATCATCTCTCTCAAGTTCAAAGTTTCACAGATCTCTAGGGCAGGGGCACAATGCTGCCAGTCTCTGTGCTAAAGCATAGCAGGAGTCACCTTTACTCTGCTTCCCAATAAGTTCCTCATCTCCATCTGAGACCACCTTAGCCTGGACTTCATTGTCCATATCACTACAATGTAACAAGTCTCTAAGAAGTTTCAAACTTTCCTTCATCTTCTTGTCTTCTTCTGAGTCCTCTAAACTGTTTCAACCTCTGCCCATTACCCAGATCCAAAGTTACTTCCACATTTTTGGATATCTTTATAGCAATTCCCCACTCTCCTGGTACAAATTTTCTGTATTTGTTCCACATTGCTATAAAGAACTACTTGAGACTGGGTAACTTATGGAACAAAGAGGTTTAGTTGACTCACAGTTCCATAGGCTGTACAGGAAGCATGGCTGGGGAGGCTTCAGGAAACTTACAATCATGGCAGAAGGTGAAGGGGAGGCAGGCAGGTCAGGAGAGGTAAAGTGAAGGGGGAAGTGCTACACACTTTTGAACAACCAGATTTTCTGAGCACTCACTATCATGAGAACTTCAAGGAGGAAGTTCACCACCATGGTTCAATCACCTCCACCCACCCCTTCCTCCAACACTGGAGATGACAATTTATCATTAGATATGAGTGGGGACACAGAACCAAACCATATCAGACATTCTAAGCAAATTGGCTTTTACTATGAATTAGATGGAAAGCTACTGAAAGGTTTTGAGAAAAGAATTGCATGATCAAAGAAATCACTGTAGCTGCTGTGCTGAGAATAATAATCAGAGTGGAAGCAGAGAGAACAGTTAAAAGGATATTGTGGTAAACTAGGCAAGAGATGCTGTGTTACAGACTAAAGGTGTTTTGAGATTATGAGAAGTGGTCAAATTCTAAATGTATTTGAAAGGTAGAAACAACAGAATATCTCAGTGGATTGGGTGTGGAATATGAGAGAAGGAGCAGACAGGAATATAGCCAAGTTTTTTTTTGTCTGATTGACTGGAAGGATGGCATTGGCAAGAAATGTTTGCTGCTAGGAAAAATAGGCTCAAGAGGTTTTTTAAAAATGAGTTAAATAGACACGAATTTATATGCTAATAGTAGTATCAGCCAGTTTAGAATAAGTTACATTATGGGAATCAGTGACCCTGAAATTTTAGTGGCTTACTACAAAATGGTTTATTTCTTGTTCATGCTATGTGTTCATTACTGATTTAACTAAATCTCTATCATATTTGCTTTACTCTGGGATCCAGGTTGAAAGAGAAGTCTCCATCTGGGCTATTACTTTTAACATGGAAAAGGGAAAAGAGAACACGGCAGAACCACTCAATGAGACTTAACACTTCTACTTAGAAGTGGTACATAACAACTCTCCTCACATTTAATTGCCCAAACAAGTCACATAGTAATACCTGAAGTCAATGGTGAAAAATGTATAATAGTTAATAAATGAGCTGGAAATAGCTAATAAAAAGCAGTGGTCAGAGAGAAGGAGAAATGAACTTGAGAAGGGGAAAACTATTTCCAACAATATAATCTACTGCTAGGATGATTCAGTAGAGAATGGAAAGTTAATAATGCAGAAGAGAGATAATTACTAGACCGAGGTCCTTGAAAATGTATAAGTGGATTGAATATAGTGTCCAAGTGAGGGGATTAGCTTTAGATGGAACAAAATTCATTCTTTATTAATGGTTCTCAAGTGTAGTACCTCTATTAGCAACATCAGCATCATCAGGGAAGCTTTTTGAAATACACATTCTTAGGTCCTGGCCCCAAATCTACTTAATCAGATACTCTGGCAATGGTGCCCATAATCTGTGTTCTCTTGAGTCCTCCAGTTGATTTAGATGCATACCAAATTTGAAAACCACTGCTTTTTAGCAACAGATGGGAAAACAGAGTAAGTGTACAGATGATTACAGATAGATAGATAACGAAGTGAAGAAATTCTAGTAAAAGTACTTTTCTGTTTGGCTAAATTTTTTTCACAAAGCAGAAATTAAGGCTAAAACTAATAGTCAAGGAGGAGATTTTAGAGGTTTAAGAAGAAAGGGTAATAATCATTGTGTAGATTGGAAGAGTGAATAGACTGTGATTCTTGGAAGCATCTATGGCCCACTTAAGGTCCACAGTCATGTACGTAGCAGGGAAAATGGTCAGGACAGTGGTATATTTTCTTCAGCTATACTCAGCACTGTGGGTGCATGCGCAGAGTAGAAGAGCTCTATTTATTCGGGTGTGATTTTGCAGGTTAGTATAATGGAACAAGAAAGGGGCAAGAAAGTTGAGGTGGTATACCAGATTATTATAATAATGGATCATGAAATTAAAACTTGATAAAGAGAAAATAGAAGATATGTAGAAATGAGGTACAGTTAGAAGGTGGTTGGATGAAATGGTTGGAGGTCCCAGATGTTTGGAAATAGAATTAGAAGAAATGAGCTGGAAACAGCTAATAAAAAGCAGTGGTCAGAATGAAACAGAAATGAACTTGAGACTATGGTGGATGTAGCTGCTTTTAGCAATGACAAGACACAATGACTATGGGGATGAGTCCCTAGCAAAAGAGGACATAATATCATTAAAAAAGAGAAGGCCAAGAAACTGAGAAGCCAAATTATTGGAAGGAAAATCTACATGTATATCCAAATTACCAAAACTTAAGAGAAATGTTGGAAATAATAAAAGTTAAAATCAGAGGGAAATGAGGCGGGACCTGATATTTGGTTTGATGACAGCATCAGTGAAAGGTAAATGATGTAATCTAATAACATGAGATTTGCATTTTTAGGGAGGAAGGTGATTAAAAAGCTGTTCTTTAAAAACATGCTACCGTTAGTGGAACTTTTCATAAGAATGTGAACTAATATCTATAATTTGCATTATTAAAGTCTAGCTATATAAATTAATCCAGGCGCTTTCTTCTTTTAGTATATCCAGCATTCAAAAAGCAGGTATTTTTAAAACCTAATTAATCAAAAGAGAAAAACAGAAAAAAAAAAATCAAAAAATTCCGTATCATCATTTTCAGAAATAAAAAACACGTAATAGCCTAAAATCATCCTTTTTAAAGTACAATTATTTGCCTGCTGAAAGTCCTTTTAATAAGATCCAATATCCAGTTTTCTTCTTACTACCTTACTACCTTATTCTTACTACATTATGGGATCTTAATTCACTATTTGATTGGTAACAGGGTCTATGTCACCTACTTTAGGAGGCATTTTGAGGTAAACAGCTTTGAGGAAAAACAGACTATATCTTCTATTCAATCACATGGATTTGGAAAAGTTGTTTAAACCCCATAAGTGTCAGTTCCCAAAATGTACAAAGGGTATTATGATACCTTATAAAAACTATCTACAGGTAGGGCCAAGATGGCCAGCTAGAAGCAATGGCGATCAGAGACTCCCATCAAAAAGATCCAAAACAATGTGCAAATTCTGCACTGGCAACCGAGGTATCCAGGTTCTGTCAATTAGGACTGATTAGGTAGCTGGCATGACCCAAGGTGAGGAAGCAAGAGCAGTGTGGTATGGTGGCCCACCTGAGAGCCACACGGGCAGGGGAGCCCTCACTCCCAGTCAAGGGAGGCGGTGAGTGAGTGTGCTGCCTAGCCTGGGAAACCATGCTTTTTCCATCACCACTGCTGTGACTGCCTGCAGTCTAAGCCCTCTGAGTTCCTTGGGGGAGGTGGGGCAGCCAACACTGTATATGCAGAACTTCCTTGCAGGAACACCAACTCCAGCCAGGGCTCAGGGACAGGACTTTGATATCCCTAATCCTGAACCCCTAGGGGGAGGTGTGGCTGTAGTCTCAGCAAACCAGCACACTTAGTCATTTCTCCTGCTAGCTCTGAGGAATCTGGGCAGCCCAGAGGAGTGGGTTTCCCCCCAGCAAACACATCTCCTCCACCAAGAGACATCCAAAGTGCCTCAATAAATGGGTCTTGCTTCCTGTGCCACCCAATTTGGTGAGAACCCCCAACAAAGGTTGTCAGACATCCTAAACAGGAGCATTCCTGGGAGGTCAGAGATCACAGAGGAAGGAGCAGGCACCCACCTTTGCTGTTCTCCAGCCTCCTCAAGTGACATCTGCAGGTGTGGGAGTGAACCAGATGAATAGGGCCTGAAGTGAAACCCCAGAAAACTGCAGCAGCCTTACAGAAGAGGGACCTGACTATTTAAAGACAAACAAGCAGAAAGCGACAACCACAGCATCAACAAAAAAAGTCCCACAAAAACCTCATCCAAGGATCAGCAGCCTCAAAGATCAAAACTAGACAAACCCATAAATATGAGAAAGAATCAACAAAAAAAATGCTGAAAACCTAAAAGGTGAGAGTGCCTCTTCTCCAAATGATCACAACACCTCTGGAGCAAGGGTGCAGAACTGTACAAAGGATGAGATAGACTAATTGATAGAAGTAGGCTTCAGAAGGTGGGTAATAACAAACTGCTGAGGTAAAAAAGCATGTTCTAACCCAATGCAAAGAGGCTAAGAACCTGATCAAAGATTAAAGGGGCTGCTAATTAGAATAACCAGTTTAGAAGAAACATAAATGACCTGATGGAGCTGAAAAATACAGCAAGAGAACTTCGTGAAGCATACACAAGTATCAATAGCTGAATTGATCAAGTGGAAGAAACAGTATCAGAGATGGAAGACTATCTTGCTGAAATAAGGCAGGCACACAAAATTAGAGAAAAAAGAATGAAAGGGAATGAACAAAACCACTGAAAAATATGGGAATACGTAAAAAGACTGAATCTACAACTGATTGGAGTATGTGAAAGAGATGGGGAGAACAGAACCAAGTTGGAAAACACACTTCAGGATGTTATCCAGGAGAACTTCCCCAACCTAGCAAGATTGGCCAACATTCAAATTCAGGAAATACAGAGAACCCTACTAAGATACTGTATGAGATGATCCACCCAAAGACACGTAATTATCAGATACTCCAAGGTTGAAATGAAGAAAAAAATGTTAAGAGAAGCCTGAGAGAAAGGTCAGGTTACCTACAAAGGGAAGCCCATCAGACTATCAGTGGATCTCTCAGCAGAAACTACAAGCCAGAAGACAGTGGGGGCCAATAGCCAACATTCTTAAAGAAAGAATTTTCAACCCAGAATTTCCTATCTGGCCAAACTAAGCATCATAAGTGAAGAAGAAATAAAATCCTTTCCAGACAAGCAAATGCTGAGGGAAGTCATCACCACCAGGCCTGCCTTGCAAGGGCTCCTGAAGGATATGAAATATGGAAAGGAAAACCCAGTACCAGCCACTGCAAAACACGTGAAAATATAAAGACCAGTGACACTATGAAGAAATAGCATCAATTAGTGTGTGAAATAACCAGCTACCATCATGATGGCAGGATCAAATTCACACATAAAATATTAACCAACCACTTTTCAGCCCCCGCTCCTCTCTACACTTACCAGCCTGTAATAACCATCATTCTACTCACTACCTCCATGAGATAAAGTTTTTTAGCTTCCACATATTAGTGAGACCATGTGATTTTTGTCCTTCTGTGCCTGGCTTATTTCATTTAACATAATGTCCTCCAGTTCCATCCATGTTGCTGTGAAAGAAAGGATCTTATTCATTTTTATGGCTGAATAATATTTCATTGTATACATATACCAGATTTTCTTCATTCATTAGTGGATGGACATTTTGGTTGATTTCATATCTTGGTTATTGTTAATAGTGCTGCAATAAATATGAGAGTACAGATATCTCTTTGATATACTGACTTATTTTCTTTTCAATATATATCCAGCAGTGGGATTATTAGATCATATAGTAGATCTGTTTTTAGTTTTTTGAGATACTTCCATGCAGGTTTCCATAGTGCTGTACTAATTTACATTTCCACCAATAGTTCATGAGTGTTTGTTCCCCCTTCTCTGCATCCTCACCAGCATCTGTTATTTCGTGTCTTTTTGATAATAGCCATTTTACTTGGGTTAAGGTGATATTTCATGGTGGTTTTGATTTGCATTTCCCTAATGATTAGTGATGTTGAGCAGTTTTTTCATGGACTTCTTGGCCATTTGTATATCTTCTTTTGAGAAATGTCTGTTCAGATCTTTTGCACACTTTTGACTGAAATATTTGTTATTTTGCTATTGAGTTGTTTGAGTTCTTTATATATTCTGGCAGCTTGATAGTTTGCAAATATTTCACGCCATTCTGTACATTGTCTCTTCACTTTGCTGATTGTTTCCTCTGCTGTGTAGGTCTTCAGCTTGATGGAATTCCATTTGTCAAATTTTGCTTTTGTTGCCTGTGCTTTTAAGGTAGTACTCAAAACAGAGCCTAAGTTCTTAAAGACCAGCCTGTCGTTGCATTTACTATTGAGTTCCAAATTGACCTTGGCTTGTATCAAATACCTGAATACCATTGCAGTAGATATAATCTTCCCCCTCACCCAATCTCAACCCATACTCATCTCACATGGGTGAAGGATATGACCCTGGCCAGTGGCAATAATGTATCACATTTAACTTTTGGTGACAGATTCAGAGACAAGCATATGACTTGAACAGAAGCATAAAATACAATGACTTTACAGGAATTTTGAAGAAGCGGCAGCTGCTCTTTTTTAATGGACCATGTGAAGCTTGAAGCTGTTTTTAACTGTCAGGCCAAAACATGAAGAAAAAGGTTAACATAGATTTATGAAGGACTAGAGAAATCATTCATTCATTCAACCTTTCATTAAACAAATATTTAAGTGCCTGATTGAGAGAGAATCAGATATGAAATAGTCTTAAAATGTGGGAAGGAAAATTAACTAGAGGATGTAGTAGCATGATCAGGCAGGGCTAAATACTTATCAAAATTTAATGGTTATAAACCTAGTCAGAAAGAGGGTGTAATTATTTCTTACTAAATTCAGCTGATTATATTCAGGCAGGGAGTAGGTGTATAGTTGACTTTATCAGAGCTGGGGTTTTGTTAGACTAGTACAATAGAGGGGAGAGACACAGAAACATTGAATGTGTAAGTGTGCACGTGTGTGTTGGTGTGTGTTGGGGGGAAGTATGCACGGAAGTGATAATAGTGATGTAATAGACAATGAGGGAAATGTGTATAGGAGGAGTATTATATATGGCAGGAAGTGATAAGGTCAACACAGTAAGTGTTCATTAGTGTACAGAATCATAAAGATGAGTTTACTTGATTTTAATTGGTGGTTTAAAAAGTTGATGCTTGAAATATTTTGATGATAGTAAAGTTATCAGTAATAACAAGGCCTCATGTATGCCCATAAAAGTGTGGGGTACTAGAACATGATATTGAATTAATCAACATGTTATTTGCATTATTCACTAGGTGGTTAAATTTTGTGAACTTGATGATTGTAATAAACACAGAGACAATGAATCGGAAGCTAAAACTTTTAGGAAATCACAAGTTTTTGGGTTTTTGGTAGATGACTTTGTTAAGGAGAAAACAAGTCTTTACTTATTCTTCCAAAGAGTTGACCTTTTGAGAAGAGTGAAAAGAGAAATATAGCGGGGTTGTAGAACCAATGCTGAGAACATTTTGAGATCTGTAGTCACAAATTCGAAAGGGACCCCAGTCTGTATGGCTGTTTTTTCCCCATATGCTCCAGGTGAGTTGGTACGGGTACAGAGTAAAGAAACATCAGGGAAACCACAACTAACATCCTTTGAGTCCCAAGTCAGTTAGCTTGAAGCTAACTATAGCAAAGATATTTTAACTCATGAGCCTATAAAATCGTTTTTCTACTTAACCAGTCTTCTTTTCACTTTTTCACTTAGAAGCAAAAAAAAAAAACATTCAAGTGAATTCATTCTGTTGAGGGAAGAAAAAAAATGGGGAAAAGAAAAAAGATTTATCGAGAGCCTCTGCTGAATGCTTTGCCTGAATTACCTCATTTAATCCTCAAAACAGACCAACAGATGAAATTATCCTGTTTTCTAGCAGAAGAACCCGAAGTTCAGAATAGTCATGCAATTTGCTCACAGTCACAAAGCCAAGTAAGTTGTTGACTGAGACTCAATTTCAGGTATGTGAGATCCAAAATCCATGTGCTCTTTATTATTTCATAGTTCACTTATACTTTGCTTTGTAGCCATCTGCACTCTGATTTCCTCTTGAGGGATTATTATTTTTCCACTGTGTCTAGTCTAAAGGGACTATAACTTGTCCACTCCCCTAACTTAGAAACAAGCATGTGACTCTAACCAGTTCAATTTGATAGCAAGATCTAGCGCTGTGAGCTTTGAGTGACTGGGGAAGGTCGAAAGGCTATTTAAGAGGTAAACAAGACTTGGTCATTTCTCTCATGTTGGAGCCAACACCAGATCTCTGACAATGTGACTTCTAGCATCCGAATATAGCATACATGTAGTATTTTACCACATTTGAAAATTAGAATAAAATATTTCCTGCAGAAAATTGATAGCGTCCCACTTTTGTAATGTTGGGATGAAAAAGCGTAAAATAAAAAGCACAACTGTTGTTTGAAAGTTGGGAAAATTATGCCAATAATTATCATATTCTAAATTATTTTTTCATTAATAACATTTTGTGTTTTTCCTCCATTATTATTTCTAGTTCTTATTGACTTTTTAAAAAATAAAATTTGTTTTTTAATTAAACAATTTATTTTTCAGGCTTAAAAAGCTTCAAAATAGTAAAAAGAATCCCCATATACCTTTCTTCTAGCTTCCATGGATATTAAACTCTTGACCACAGCACAATGATCAAAATGAGGTAATTAACATTAATACAAAAATATTAATTAATCTGCATATTTTATTCAAATTTGTCAGTTGACCCACTAATGTCCTTTTTCTGCATTATGCTCAAATCCAGGAGCACATATTGCATTTATTGTCACGTCTCCTTACCTGCTCCAATCTGGGACAGTTCTTCAATCTCTGGCTCTCAGAACTTGTGACTTTTGAAGATGACCGATCAGTATTTTATATAGCCATATATCATTTTTATTGCACTTTGCCTTTTCACAGATATTGTGGTTTTGGTTTTATGTTTTTATTTTTAATTGAACGTTTGTGGTAACCCTACATCAAGCAAGTGTATTGGCATCATCTTCCATCAGCACATGTTCATTTCATAACTCTGTGTCACCTTTCAGAAATTCTCAAAAATGTTAAACTCTCTATTATTATTATATCTGTTATGGTGATCTATGTCAGTGGCCTTTTATGTTACTGTTGTAATCATTTGGGGGAGCCATGAACCATGCCATTATAAGATGGTGAACTTAATAGATAAATGTGTGCTTTCTGAGTGCCCCACCAACTGTCCATTCCTTGTCTCTGTCATCAGGCTTCCCTGTTCCTGGAGACACAGCAATGTTAAAATCAGGCCAATTAATAACTCTACATTGGTCTCTAAGTGTTTCAGCAAAAGGAAGACAGTCTCTCACATTAAACTGAAAGCTATTAACACAAACAATTAAGCTTAGTGAGAAAGGCATGGCAAAAGCCAAGATAGAATCAAAGTAGCACTCTGAGCCAAGCAGTGAGCCAAGTTGTGAATGCAAAGTAAAAGTTCTTGAAGTAAAAATGCTAACCCAGTGAAGACACAAATGATAAGAAAGCCAAACAGCCTTATTGCTGATATGGAAAAGTTTTTGTGATTTGCATAGAAGGTCAAACCAAAAGTCAAAGACTAATCCAGAGCAAGGCCTAACTCTCTTCAATTCTATGAAGGCTGAGAAAGGTGAAGAAGCTGCAGAAGAGAAGTTGGAAGCTAGCAGAAGTTGGCTGATGAGGTTAAAGGGAAGAAGCCATCTCCATAACTTTGAAAGGGCAAGGTGAAGCAGCAAATGCTGATGTTAAAGCTGCAGCAAGTCATCCAGATCTAAGATTACTGAAGATGGTGGCTACACTAAGCAACAGGTTTTCAATGTAGATGGAACAGCCTTATATTTGAAGAACATGCCATTTATGGCTTTTATAGATAGAGAGTAATAGTCAATGCCTGGCTTCATAGGACAGGCTGACTCTCTCGTTAGGGGTTGGTGCAGCTGGTAGCTTTAAGTTGAAGCCAATGCTCATTTACTATTCAGAAAATTATAAGGCCCTTAAGAATGATGCTAAATCTACTCTGTGTTCTAGAAGTAGATTAACAAAGCCTGAATGACAGCCCATCTGTTTACAGCCTGGTTTACTGAATATTTCAAGCCCATTTCTGAGACCTAAAGCTAAGAGTAAAATAATTTCTTCCAAATACTACTACAAATTGACAACATACCTGGTCAACCAACAGCTTTGATAGAGATTAATGTTATTTTTATGCCGCAAACACAACATCCATACCGTAGCCCATGGATCAAGGAGTAATTTTGACTTTCAAGTCTCACTGTTTAAGAAATATGTTTTGTAAGGCTGTTGCTACCATAGACAGTGATTCCTCTAACAGGTGGAGCTCCAAATATCAACATTAACAGGAGTTTGGAAGACGTTGACTCTAACTCTCACGGATGAGTATGAAGGGTTAAAGACTTCAGTGGAAGAAGTAAGGGCAGATGTGGTAGAAATAGCAAAGAACTAGAATTAGGAGTGGAGTCAGAAGGTGGGACTGAATTGCTACAATATTGTGATAAAATATGAATGGATGAGAAGTTGCTTTTTGTGGATAAGCAAAGAAAATAGTTTATTGGGATGAAATCTACTTTTGGTGAAAATCCTGTAAACATTGTTGGAATGACAACAAAATATTTAGAATATTTAACAAACTTAGTGGATAAAGCAGTGACGGGTTTGCAAGGATTTACTGCAATTTTTGAGAGAAGTGCTAATGTGGGTAAAATGCTATCAAATAACATTGCATACTTTTCCTATTATGAAAGGAATAGTCGATGGATGTAGCAAGCTTTATTGCTGTCTTCTTTTAAAAAATAGCCCTGCTACTCTAATCTTCACCAACCACCATACTGATCAGTCAGCAGGCATCAACACTGAGGCAAGACTCTCCATCAACAAAAAGTTTATAACTCATTAAAGGCTCAGATGATTGTTAGCATTTTTCAGCAATAGAGGATTATAAATTAAGGTATGTACATTTTTTTTAGAAGTAATGCTACTTCACACATAATTGACTACAGTAGAGTGGTATCAATACAACTTTTATATGCACTTGGAAACCAAATATTTTATGTGAATCACTTTATTGCAATATTTGCTTTATTGCCATTGTCTGAAATCGAACCTGTAACATCTCCAAGATACGCCTGTAATTATTTTAAGTGCATCAGTCTCTTAAATTGTAGAGAAAACAAAATGTGGAATTACTAACCACAGTTAGTAATACTAGCTTTTTATATGAATAATTTTTTAAAAAATATTACTCTCTTAAATTATATGGAAAACAAAAAGTGCAATTACAGGCTATTGGTACAATAATACTAGCTTTTACAGTTGTCCATGTGTTTCCCTTTCCGGAGATCCTTATTTCTTCATACAGCTTTGAGTTACAGTCACTGTCCTTTCATCTTTCATTCCACCCTCCAGGACTTTCTCTAGAATTTATTGCAAAGCAAGTTTAGTGGTAACAAGCCCCTCGAGCTTTTGTTTATCAGGGAATGTAACTTCCCCCTCCCTTTTAAAGTACAGTTTTGCCAAATATGGGATTCTTGGTTGACAGCTTTTCTTTTTTAGAACTTGGAATATATTGGCCCCTTGTCTTTTAAATGCCAAAGTTTCTGCTGCGAAATTTGCTGATAACCTTCCTGAGGATCCCTGGCATGTGATGAGTCACCTCTCTCACTGCATTTCAGATTTTTTTTCTCTCTCTTTCTTACTTTTTTTGACTTTTCAGAGTTTGGTTATAATGTATCTCACTGTTGATCTCTTTGAGTTCATCTTATTTGGAGTTTGTTGAGTTTGTTGAATATTTATAGTTATGTCTTTCATAAAATGGGAAGTTTTATCCATTATTTTATCAAATATTCTATTTTACTCTTTCTCTCCTCTACCACTTTTGTTTTTCACAATGCGTATGTTGGCTTATTTGATGATAGCCCATACATCCTTCAGGCTCTGTTTAGTTTTCTGTACTTTCTTTCCTTTCTGTTTCTCAGACTCGATGATTTCTGTTGTCCTATCTTTATGTTTGCTGAGCCTTTCTTCTTCTTGCCCAAATCTGCGTTGAATTTATGTAATGATTTTTTCTTTTCAGTTAGTATACTCTTCAGCTCCAGAGTTTCTTTTTGGTTTCTTTTTAGGTTTTCTATCTCTTTATTAATATTTCCATATTGTTCATACACTTTTTTTTTCTCCACATCCTCCTTTAGTTCTTTGAACATCTTTTAGACAGTTGTTTTAAAGTCTTTGTCCAGTAGATTTACCATTAGGTCTAATTCAGGGACAGTGTCTGTTGAATAATCCTTTTCCTTTGAATGGGCCATGCCTTCCTGATTTTCTTTTTTTGTAGGTGGTGTGATTTTATTGTTGAACACAGGATATTTGGATAATAATATCGTAACTCTGGAAATCAGAGTCTCCCCTTTAGCTGAGTTTGCTGTTTTATGTTATTGTTTTGTGTATGTTTTTTATTGTTGCAGGCTGTCTCTACAAGAACGATCAGCCTGAAGTATAAATTTAAAGTCTTCTGAGGTCTTTTCTCAGCCTGTACCTTTTTCCAGGCATACATAGTCACTTTCTAATTTTCCCCATATATGCGATTGCTTTTGAATGTCCTAATCTGTAACGCCTGCTTATCAGAGGGGTTAAATAAAAAATGAAAGGGTGTGGGGAAGACCAGTGGCCTTTTACATCCCTTAGAAGTCACTTCAGCCTGAGGGGAAGGGGCTTGCAACAATGAGGAGAAGCATAACAATAATGGCTGCCCACCTTTTTGTCTGCATTTTTGTGATCAGAGCAGCAATTAGGGATTAAACACAGATAGCTGATATTTGAAGACAGGGTTCTTTTTGCCCACTCTGGCTCCTTCCAACTGTTTGAAGGCTGCTTCAGGACCACGTGCACAGCTGTCTGCCACATTGCTGGGCACATTGCTTGCCACATTGCTACTGAGGTAAGAGCTGAAATGGACTAAAATTCACTGCAATTTACTGTCTAAGGCTTCTTTCTGGGAACTGCAAGCCTTCAATAGATTCCAGAGTTCCAAAATAGTTACATAAGACAGACTCTGCCAGTGCAATTTTTGTCTAGGTGGAAGACACATTTCTGGTGCTTCCTAGTCTTCCCAGAACCCTCTCAACAATGGTGTTTTGGAAGAAATTAAGCTTTAGCTATTACATGTAAAGGTAACTATTGTATGACTAAGGAAAGCTCCCTGGATTTTCCTAAGCAAATGTTTTCTCTCCTTGGCTTCACTACAAATTGAAGATGGTATCAGAGCATAACATATTTCTCAATGCATTCCTAAAAAGCAGTCATTCATCATCCTGGTTATATATAAGAATCACCTGTAAAGTTCTTTCTAAATAGGGCTTTTGCATCTGATAAATCAGAACTTTTAGGGAATGGGAGTGGGAGGGTTTAAAAACTCCCTCAAGTAATTCTAATACATATATGAATTGATTATGAGTCACTAGATTCTAGAAGGAGAGAGGTCTCTTCCTCTGTGAAAGGGAGAGGCAGAAAGAGGAAGTCACCTTGTGATAATCTGATCATTGGGAAAGGTACAAAGATAAGTCAAGCTATACTTCTTATGTTAAATACATTGTCACAGATGTTTGATTTGGGGGGGGTGCCAGAAAGTATTACCCAATGAATGTCCATCGTACCAAATACAGTCAAGCTTGTCCCAGGTTAGTATTTTCCCTTTATAAGCCATTAGAAGTATCTGGAAGCCACTATCTATATACAACTTTTATCAGTTTGATTTAAGGATAAAAAAAACCTTAAAGGTTGAAAAGGACAAATGAGATTTGCATTTTTGGTCCCTCCCTACGTTTTCAGGATTATTTCACTTTCCTGTTTCTCCAATGCAGCAAATTATTTTATGTCTCTGAAACTTGATACACTCAAATTACGTCCTTTCTGCTTTAAATGATGAAAATTATCTTCTCAATACATACTCCGCTTTCTCTCACACTCTTTCTTCCTCTTTCTCCACCCCTCCTTCTAGTTAATTCCATATTATTTTTTAAAAGTATATTTAAAGTGAGCTCTTCAAGGAGGGCTTCCTTGCCTGCCTTTCTGCAAAGTCAAGTATCACTCCCTGTTTACATCTCGCATCTCA
Source organism: Cacajao melanocephalus (assembly GCA_963573385.1). NCBI lineage: Eukaryota > Metazoa > Chordata > Mammalia > Primates > Pitheciidae > Cacajao > Cacajao melanocephalus. The sequence continues at coordinate 8,309 of CAUYLG010050849.1, read as the reverse complement.
CTCTAATTTTTCTTTGCAGTATTTATCAGAGCCTTGTGTTACACTCTTATCGGTGTATTTGGTAAACTTCTGTCTCTCTCATTCAAATATAGGTTTTGTAGGAGTTGGGCCTGGCTGCCTTTTGTTTGCTGCTGCCCCAATTTAACCAAGTGCCTTTCCCCTGCTACAGACTCAAACGCTATTTGTTAAATGAACTGAGTAAACCAAAGGGACTTTGTTGTCCCCATCCATGGCAGACAACGGTTTTATGTATTCACTCAAATATGTCCTTAATGTGCCAAAGTCGATGATAATTAAATGATAAATTAAATATAGACTCTTTCCTTGAAGTCTTTAGAGTCTACTGGGAAATAAAATATACATACTCAAGTAATGATTAAAGAAACTGTGAAGGAAATAATAATGTTTATCAGTAAGATCAAATTTCAGGCCTACAAGGATGCCAAAGGAAGGAGACTCTCCACATGAGGAGGCTGAGGTGGCCTCACTGCCCTGGGCTTGTGTGACCTCCTATGTCAGCTCGATTTGAGTCCCTGCGTTACCTCATGGCTGCTTGGATTCGAGGTATCTCACCTATTTGTACAGCCACCTCCTCATCTGTGAAAAGGTCAGTCTTCTACTGAAAAGGAACCCTGTTTTTATATAAAATGTTTTTAGCACAATACTGTGGATTCTGTAATACTGAAGAAGATACACAGATGGTGAATCAACACATGAAAAGAAGTTCAGCATTGTTAACCATCAAGGAAACTCAAGTTAAGTCCACACAATGAGATATCACTACACACCTGTCAGCACAGATAACATGGACAATGACACCAAATACTGGTGAGGATGTGGGGAAAGTATATCACTCATACAGTGCTGGTGGGAATGTGAAATGATACAGACACCTGGAAAATGGTTTGACAATTTCTTTAAAAATGAAACATGAAACCATAACCCAGAAATCACATTCCTGGGTATTTATTCCAGAGAAAGAAAGACTTACAATGATTCAAAAAACCTGTGGTTAAACAAACTGAAGTAGAACCATACCATAGAATACTACTAAGTGAGACAAACAGATGAGCTGTAAATATCTGCAACAATCTGCATGAATCTCCAATTACGCTGAATGAAAAAATTCTACAAATGTTATATACTATATGATTGTTTATGTAACATTCTTGAAAAGACAAAATTATAGAAATGGAGAACAGATTAGTGGTTGCCAGGATTAAGATGGTGGAAAAGGAAGTTGGTGTGGCTGTAAAAGGGAAATACAGAAGATCCTTGGGGTAATGGAAATGTTCAGCATCTTGATTGCATCATTGTTAATATTCTGGTTATGTTATTGTACTATAAGTTTGGGAGATATTGTCACTAAGGGAAACTGGATGAAAGGTTGATGGAATCTTTGTGTATTATTTCTTACAAGCACCTGTGAATCTACAATGATCTAAAAATGTGCAGGTGAGATTGTAAAGGTTAAAAGATGGGAGCAATCTGGGAAAGGAGTATGTCAGTTTGTCAGTTATGGGATGAGCCTTAGAACCTTGACATCATAATGGCAAGTGATCCTGACTGCTGAGGAATCCTCAGGCTTCAAAGATTTGCCTGTAGTGCTCTGCGAGGTGCTGCAGACATGACAGATTTTCAGTAACAGGAAAGTAAGAATGAAGGATGCTCACATCAATCAAAAAGGTGGCCATTTGAGGCTTCACTGCACAAGGTATTCTTTTAATATACATTTTTTTGATCGTCAAAAAAGCCTGGTGGTCTCAGGAAGTGTTTTGTCTCGTTTCCTTTAAAACATATGAACTAATTATTAACTTTAGAACTGTAGAGTTAGTCATGTTCATAAGATTTAGTGCTGCTGAGCTTGACAGAAGGCTTTGTATTCTTAGGGAATATGCTTTCTTGGCTTCATAGGAGACAATTTTCTGTATGTCTATGAAAATGTCTGCCCCACTTTTGAGTATTTATGTGCTATTCAATCTAGCTAGTCTTATCTGTTATGATCACAGAGTCCTACTGGAACTTGGTTATAGCTCAACCAAATAACATTTAAGCACTTTGTTTAGAAATTTTCTGGTGTTTCTAGTATTGTTTGGTGTTCTTTAGCAATTTTCCTCAAAATTTGAATATTAATTTAGACAAGATAGGAGTCCGTTTTTCAGAATCCTTAATTATCTAAATTTGTGTGCTAAATAATTAATCCTTAATTATCTAAATTTTGGTTAATGTGTAACCAAATTGTAATTACTTCTTTGCAAGTCTCCATGTTATTTTGTTTTACATATGTTGGGCCACAAATTGTCCTTCCCTTTTTATTTTTTTGAGATGGAGTCTCACTCTGTTGCCCAGGCTGGAGTGCAGTGTAATGATCTTGGATCACTGCAACCTTCGCCTCGCAGGTTCAAGCAATTCTCCTGCCTCAGCCTTACAAGTAGCTGTGGCTACAGGCACAGGCCACCACGCCCAGCTAACTTTTTGTATTTTTGGTAGAGATGGAGTTTCCTCATCTATAAAATGGGACTAATAGAGACAATTTGATATAATAGATTGGTGCAAAAGTAATTGCTGTTTTTGCAATTTCAGGATTAAATGAAACAATGTGCATAAAATAAAGAGTGATCGGCACATGGTAGATGCTTAGTAAACATTGTAGGAGAATAGAAACTTTGTTCTGGGGTCTCACTCTGTCACTCAGTCTGGAGTGCAGTGGCACAATCACAGCTCACTACAGCCTCAACCTCCGGGACTCAAGGGGTCCTCCCACTTCAGTCTCTGGAGTAGCTGAGACTATAGGTATATGCCACCACACCAAGCTAATTTTTTTAAAATTGTTTTTAATAGAGATGGAAATCTTACTGTGTTACCTAGACTGATTTCGAACCCCCAGGCTTAAATGATCTTCCCACTTCTGCCTCCGGAAGTGCTGGGATTACAGGAATGAGCCACTGCACTCAGTCTCTTGTTCCGGGCTTTTAGATAGCTCCTTGATTTGGTTTCAAAAAGCGGACGGTATTAGCACTTTATTGAACTAAGGGAAGAATTACTGAAATAACTTTTTCCAAGTCCACACATGTGGAAGTTTCCACACAGAATCTTTAGATTTGTACACATAGATACTTACATTAGAAAATTTAAAAATCTGTAAAAACAAGCAGGTGTTTGCCTGTATTTCCAATGGGCCATAGATTGTTAGCTTGATAATGCCTTTAGAGGTGTTATCTAGAAAAATAATTTTATCTGATAACTGATTGTTTCATAAAATCTTCAGATACACAGACATAGGGTAAAAAACATTAAAAATTTCAGGAAAAATGTCACCTTATATCACAAGTTACTTTTTCAACCTGTATTCTTATATTTAATGTGCCCTAAGCTTTGCGTCTATATTATTCTTCATATATGCTTCCTGCAAAATTATTTTCATTTCGTAATTTCCATTGAAGAGTTTTAGCATTGTCTCATGAATCAGTGAAGTCACGGGGAGATTTCCACATGAAGTGTCTTTGATCTCGTTGTAGCTTTAGTGTCTCCCCAAGTAATTCTGACCGATGGGGAGTGCTGTGCCCACGGTGCCTGGGAATCTTTCATCAGGCTTATAACTATTTAAAATGCAGGTGCACTTGACCATTAAGTTTGTAAAATAATCCAGGATATATGGTGGTTTCTATATTAGAGGTCTAAGGTGGATTAGGCAGAAATTGCCAAAAAGCAATTTCGCTGCTGACAAATTCGATCGTCTTCTTACTCTCTAGAGATAAATTGGAAGTGTGTCCATCACTTACATAGAAGACCTGCTAGCCTCTAGTTTGGGTTTGTTTAAATTCTAAGTTGAATTCAGTTTGTAGGCTATAGTTTTTTAGTTTTAACCAGAATCTATTTTTTAAAATGTGAACAAAATCTTAAGAAAAGAAATTTAAAATGACCTATGCTTTAAAGGCTAAATAAACCTTATAAAAACAAAGGTCGAAATGTATTTTACATCCATCTACCTTCAAGGATATATACTTTTTAGTCTCTCCTAAGCAAAACTTCTATAAATATTAATATTTTTATAAATTATGCATTTTTTTAGTCTTTGTTCAGTACCTCAAAATGTTTCTGAAGTAAGACACAGATGATAAATGCATTAATTGTTCTCTGTAAAAGCAGTGTCTTTAAAAGGTAAAGTATGGTTCATACTCAATAGGCCAGTCAGTCCATAACTATTTGCTGCCCTCCATAAAGCATGTGCAGCACCTTCCTGGGCCAGTCTTCTCTTAGCACACATTGTGTAAACACTCATCTAACTGTCTCCTGTATCATGCATACAGGGTAACAGAGATGAATGAGGCCTGCTTTGCCCTGGAACAGGGGGAACTGGTATCTTTCTCCGAGCACAGCTGTTCCCACAACATCTAAGAAACAAACTGACAGACATCTTCCTTGATTATCTAAGTATAGCAAATGCTTTCAGATTAAAAAACAAAATACCACATGTTTTAATATCCCATTCACGTTCCAATTTTGTCAGTTGACCCCAATAATGTTTCTTTTCCAGCACAGAGCCACTCCAGGGTCAGGTAATACAGTTAGCTGTTATGTCAAATACATAAAAGTTTTGAGTCTTTCATTCTGAAGAATGTCAGGATTGAATTGAGCCGAGAGGGACACCACTTTTAAGTGATCAGCATATGTCTACCTCATTTTTTTTTTAATGCTGCTGGGGAAAATAAACCTTTAGCTTCAATTGTTGTGTAAGTTTTGATTTCTGAAGTTGTAGTGCAGTAGCCAGGTTGTTCAAAAAGATGACAAGATATACATATATATACAAGTATATATATATATACGTATATATATATACACACACGTATATATACGTGTGTATATATACGTATGTACATATATATATATGTTAAATGTTCATAAATATATATATATTTGCACCTTGCTCTTACAGCAAGTCTAGATCACACAAAATAGTATTCGTAGGTTGGAAAAAAGGATAGTTCAAAAAACCTATTTCCTGGCCAATAGCAAAAGCCATGCAAATATTCTGACCTATCTCTGAATACCAGATGCATTGCTTGTGGGAGCTGAGACTAGAGAGGTCTCCCGTGGGGAAGCACACTCTTGTCTGTCTGCTTTTTTTCATTTTGGCAAATGGTAACATTCAGCATTTTTCATGGAAAATCCCTGTGAAATTTTAAAAAGTAAACTTTAATTAGTAATAATTTACATGAAATAAACATTTCTAAATTCTCATCATTTCTGAAGCTCCAAGGTTCCCTTTAACACTATTTCCTTTCATCCTATAGAAACTTTTCTTACCATTTCTTATAGTATAGGTCTAGTGCCAACAAATTTTCTTAGTTTCTTTTATCTAAAAATGTCTTTCACCTTCATTCTTGAAAGATATTTTCATCAAATATAGAATTTTGCTTGCCAGTTTTTTCCTTTCAACACTTTAAAGTTATTTCACTTTCTTTTTTTTGGTCTCTGTGCTTTGTGATGAGTAGTATATGATCATTCAACACTGATCATTTGTGATTTCTCATTTCGTTTTTAGTACTTTCAAGATGTTCTTTTGATATCTGGCTTTGAGTACTTTGACTATGATGTGTCAAAGCATAGTTTTCTTTGAATCTTACTGTGTTTGACATTTTTTGAAGTTTCGGAATTTGTAAATTTTTATCTTTTGCCAAATTTGGGAAACTTTTAGCCATTATCACTTCAAGCAATTTTTTTTCTGGACCATTTTCTCTCTTCTCTCATTCTGGGATTACAGAGACATGTATATTAAAACTTTTTAAAATTTAATTTTAGTTTTTTTGAGAGTTTTGTTCTGTTGCCCAGGCTGGAATGACATGGCATGATCTTGGCTCACTGCAACTTCTGCTTCCCAGGTTCAAACGATTCTTCTGCCTCAGCCTCCTGAGTAGCTGAGAATACAGGTGTGAACCACCATGCCTGGTCTAATTTTTATTTTTTAATTGACACATAATTGTACACACTTATAGGGTACATAATGATCTTTTGACACATAAATGTATAATGATCAAATCAAAGTAATTAGCATATTCATCATCTCAAATGTTTATTATTTCTTTGTGTTGAGAACATTCAGTATCCTCTCTCTATTTGAAAATACGTAATGCTGTTAACTATAGTCATCCTACAGTGCTAGAATGCTCCTAGCTATCTGCAATTTTGTGTTCATTACCCAACATCTCGCTATCCCTTCATTCCACCTACCCTTTCTTCTCAGCCTCTAGTAAGCTCTGTTCTACTTGTTATGTCTGTGAAATCAACTTTTATTTAGCTTTTACATGTGAGTGAGTACATGCAGTTATTAAGCCTATTGCTATTGTCCACAGGCCCCTAAGGATCTGTTCAATTTTTTTCAATCCTTTACTCCTCCTTTGGACCGGATACTTTCTGTTGATTTGTATTCAAATTCACTGACTCTTTCATTTGTCCTTTCAATTATGCTATCTAGCTCATCCAGGAAATTTTTTCTTGCAGATCTTTTCAGATCTAAAACTTCCATTTTAAAATATTTATATTTCTGTGCTAAGACTTTCATATAATTTTTATCCTTATGAGCTAATTTTCTTGTATGTAATTGAGCATAACTGTAATAGCTGTTTTTGGTCTCATAATTGAATGTCTAGATCATTTTAAAATTGGCCTCAACTCTTGAGAATGTGTCACATTTTCCTGGTTCTTAATATATCAAGAAACATTTTAGCTTGTTAAAAAAAAAAGGAAGTCACATTTCATTTTTTAAAAAACGACTTGATAAAAAGTTTATTTAAAAAAGTTATTTGCTTACAAAAAGCTCTATCTACAAGGAGAACAGCATCAAGAAGTACACATATCCTTGTAAATATTATTTTGAACTTAATATGTTCCTTACACCATGAAAACCTGTTATCCTACTAACAGTACAAAGTAAGGGATGCATATTATCATTTCAAAACAGATTTTTACTTTACAAAATATTTCATGGTAGAATTTTGAAATTATATGGAAGGACTTTCAGACATTTAAAAAATAACAGAACCATTCCCTCGAATTAAATCCCGCACTAGAATTCAGTTCTTGCACCCTCCTAGACACTTTAGCATAAGCAGCCCCTGATATCCCTGAGTTTGGGTGCTCTGAACTCTGCTATTGGGTTCTGAGACACTTTTCACAATCCTTAGGGCTACAAGCAGCATAGTTTGAAATCAATAATTTTAAGATGCCTTTGTTTATAAAAATCCAATTAACAACTTTCAGAGCCATCTGTATGTCAAGCAGTTAGTCCATAAGAAAGAAAAATAAACTGAAAGGGAAAGCAATCAATGAATGTATAAAAAGGGTTTCCTCTAACTTCATTTAAAAAAAAATATATATATATATATATATTTATTGCATTTTAGGTTTGGGGGTACATGTGAAGAACATGCAGGATTGTTGCATAGGTACATACATGGCAATGTGGTTTGTTGCCTTCCTCCCCATCACCTATATCTGGCATTTCTCCCCATGTTCTCTCTCCCCAACTCCCTACTCCCTGCTCAACCTCCCCTAGCTCCCTACCACAGACCTCAGTGTGTGATGCTCCCCTCCCTGTGTCCCTGTGTTCTCACTGTTCAACACCCACCTATGAGTAAGAACATGCGGTGTTTGATTTTCTGTTCTTGTGTCAGTTTGCTGAGAATGATGGTTTCCAGGTTCATCCATGTCCCTACAAAGGACATGAACTCATCATTTTTTATGGCTGCATAGTATTCTATGGTGTATATGTGCCACATTTTCCTTGTCCAGTCTATCATCGATGGGCATTTGGGTTGGCTTGGTTCCAGGTCTTTGCTATTGTTAACAGTGCTGCAATGAACATTCGTGTGCATGTGTTCTTATAGTAGAAGAATGATTTATAATCCTTTGGATATATACCCAGTAATGGGATTGCTGGGTCAAACGGAATTTCTATTTCTAGGTCCTTGAGGAATTGCCACACTGTTTTGCACAATGGTTGAACTAATTTACACTCCCACCAACAGTGTGAAAGTGTTCCTATTTCTCCACATCCTCTCCAGCATCTGTTGTCTCCATATTTTTTAATGATCGCCATTCTAACTGGCATGAGATGGTATCTCAATGTAGTTTTGATTTGCATTTCTCTTATGACCAGTGAATATGAGCATTTTTTCATATGTTTGTTGGCCTCATGTATGTCTTCTTTTGTAAAGTGTCTGTTCATATCCTTCGCCCACTTTTGAATGGGCTTGTTTGTTTTTTTCATGTAAATCTGTTTTAATTCTTTGTAGATTCTGGATATTAGC